>CM043725.1:589404-780910 GCA_023969325.1 Oryzias curvinotus | reverse complement strand
GTCTTTGGTAACTTCTTACTCAGCATCATGTTTTCATGGGAACTCAATCTAAATGTTGCTGCAAGTTTCAAAGTAAAACACAATCACAAAGACGGGACGAGTTCTGACAGACTTCATGTTGATCACGTTTGGATGTCTGGAACATGGGAGGAATTTCTCTGATCTGTGACAGAAAAACTAGTTTCTCACTTGATTCCTCAGCTGGACTCAGAGAGACTTGAGTGATGTTGGTCTCCTCATCCTTGCTGACTTCACATGTGTATGTTCCCTCATGATCTGCAGATAAGTGCTGCAGTGTGAGTCTGCCTGACTCTGATACATCCTCCACATGCTGCTTCCACTCCTCTGACACGCTCAGCTCATCATCCTCTTTCTTGGTCACAATCGTCTGATTCTGATTGAAGCTCCAAACCAGACTGAAGCCTTTGAGGGAGGAGTCTGAGGCAGAGCAGGAGATGGTTGCTTCTCCAGAGATGATCTTCACTGAAGCTGGACAATAGAAACACAGAAACAGTTCATCATGAAAGAAAACATCCAGTCCAAATGTCTGACAGCCTGAAGCAAAGACACTGGGATGTTTGCACACAGCCTCCTGCCTCCATATTGACATGAATGACACTTTGAAAGACTTGAAAGAAATCCTTTCAGAGCTGAATCCTCCATAGTCTGCTGGATCCTGGAGGATCCTGTAGGTCTGCATGCAGAAACAGTCCCACAGTGACAAAGAACATCAAGGTCTTTGATTCTGGAAAGTTCTGCCATGATCAGACAGAGATGTCTCCAGATGAACTGGAACACTCACGTCCTCTCCTCCATGAAGCTCTCCTCTGGTGTGATGGAGTGCTGATGGTGCAGATGTAGTCCAGGTCATCTTCACGGTCTGAAAGATTCAGAGAGCTGCTGATGTTGTACAGAAGTTCTTCAGTCTTCTGGACTCTGGTTGTGTTCTGGAAGGTTCTGCTGGATGGAGGACTGATGGACCAGCTGAGATCAGGTTCAGGATAGATCCCATCTGAGCTGCAGATGATCTGCTTTTCCGTCTGGTTCATGTTGATCTTCTGAGGTGGAGCTGCAACAAGTGGAAAAAGTAGAATTTCAGCTTCCAGCAGTGTAGAATCAGTGTTTGTGTGGAAAAGTCAATCCTCTCTTCCTGCTGCTAGAATTCCAGCTTTAAGCAGGTTCAGGATGAACTGATCCTCAGCAGGTGTGTCCTCCTCTAATCCACACTGTCACTAATCTGCAGCTCTGCTTGAAATCTTTCTTCATTTCCTTCAACATTGGAGCTGAACCTCCTTCAATTCTGCAGAATCTCTCACTTGTTGTTCATTTCTTTTGGGACATTTTCAGCCTTAATGACAGATTTCTCTGAAGGTTTTTGTGGATAGATTTCCAGCTGGAAAGTCAACAAATGTCTGCATTTTCCCATTTCCTGTCCTTCCTTCATCTCTTCTGGTTCAGCTTTCAGAGCTTCCACATCTTTCTGTTCTTGCAGTCGTCTCTGCTTCAACAAAGAAAACCATTGAGTGACTCCAAGATTTGGAGGATTTCAAGAAGCTTTTAGTTTCAGAGACACAGAACATTTGTTCATCAGAGAATGGGACAGATTCAGGAGAATCAGGAACTTTGGATCCTGAACTACTGTCTAAACTCTGAATTCAAGTTCATTTCATGACTTACTGTGGAACATTCAGCTTGAAGAATGTCTGATGGACTGAATGGGAGAAACTGAACTAAAACATTTGGACTTTCTCCAGTTTTCTGGGTTTGTTTCTCGTACCGTAAACCATCATATTGATGTAGATTTCTCCTACATCAGTGATGGTGCTGGTCAAACATCGATATCTTCCTTCATCCTGAACCATCACTCCTGTCAGCTGCAGGGAGGCGTTTCCTTTGGAGATCTGATCCTGGAACAGAGACGTTCTTCCTCTAAACCTCTGGTCCTGGTATTCCATTTGGTCCTTGTTGTCATAGTAGTAGTGAACTTCAGTCCATGTTGGTGTCAGATGACTCCAGTTAATAACAAGATCATCTCCAGGTGGAACACTGCAGGGTAAAATGCAGCTCTGTCCAAACTGACAGGAGACCTCTGCATCTGTGAACATCAGAGACAGATGTGTAAATGTTGAGCTGCACAGAAACACTTTTTCTCATAGGATGAGATTTAATGAAGGACATTCTTCACTTTTAGTTTGTTTTACTTTTTCTTTGAGTAAGAAATCTGCCGTTACAAACTTTTATTAATTGGTAATAAGGACAGATTCATGTTTGAACAGCCGATATAATCATATCAGACATTTGTTTAGTTATAAATCTAAAAAAGGAGGCTCATTTAAATCTATTCATGGTTTTCAATCTTTAAAGGCTAAGGTCTAGTCCAACAAATAACCCTGGTGTTATAATTAGAGAAACATTCAGAAACTGTTTTCTATTTTAAAAGCACATTGAAATAAAATAGAAAAACAAAACATATTCTCTTGAGATTGTAGAGTTTTCCATGTGGCGACCTGCAGTTAGAGAAAGAGTGACTTTGACCTCTGACAAGTTAAGCTTTTACAAACACTGACTGCTGAACACAAACAACTCTGTCACAAACACACTTTTACAACTTTCTCTCAGGAACAGACACACAAACATTTAGTTTTTCTTCTTGACATTTGACCTACTTGGAAATAAAAACTATGACAAAATGTTTTTAGTCGCTTTTAACACAAAATACTAAAATGTGAATTATTTCAAAAGAAGTTGGAAGACTGAAAGAGTATTCACCTCCTCTGGCTAGAGTCCAGGCTGCATTAAGAAGAAACCAAACCTGAAAAAATGTCATCATGTCATTGTTTCAGCCTCTCTGTGGGCCAATCGTGACTTTTTGAGATCGATCAAATCAAACTCAACCAAAGTCTGAAAAATCAAAATGAAAGTGAGACTAGTGTGTAAATCCTTCCCTCTCTGCTCCATGAACAGATGTTAACCTCTCTGCTATTTTTAGATGAACATGCCCACTCTCTGCCACTGACCAAGCAAGATGGACTCCCAACAGTGATCACTAAAGCTTCGGGGATCATGACTGACCTCAAAGAAGACATCTAAAAGCTGAAGAGAGTTCTGGTCAGACCTCGACGGGACCGAGGCAGCCAACCAGCCGGGGCGACTGCCGATATCCTCAGCGAAGACCCCGACCCGTCAGACCTCCACGGTCCCGTACTGATAGTGGACCCTCCCCCAGGCAGACCACCCCCAGGAAAGGGCCAACAAGCCCCCCACACACACACACACACCCAGACCCCGCAGCCCCGGTGGATGTCACCCAGAGCAACCGCAGGCCCCAAGAGGGTCTTGAAGGATTTTTTAACTTATCCGGTCCCGAAAAGGCTGCCATCGAAAGGTACATACAGGAGGCCCTTTCCTCAGGGCACACCCATCCGTCATCCTCCCCAGTTGGTGCAGGGGTTTTTTCGTTGAGAAGAAAGACAAGTCTTTACGGCCCTGCATTGATTACGTCAAACTTAATCAAATCATTAACAAGGACAAATACTCTCTTCCTGTTATTAGTTCTTTGTTTGATTCTGTTCAGGAAGCTTGCATTTTTTCTAAATTAGATTTATGTAACGCTTACATATATTCGAGATGGCTACGAGTGGAAAACGGCCTTCAACACTTTATGAGTATCTCGTGATGCCCTTCGGGCTCACCAGAGCTTTCGCCAACTTCTACCGCCGCTTCATCCGCAACTATAGCAGTATCGCCGCTCCTCTCACCAAATTCAACTCGACCATCAAACCTTACCTTTGGAATCCCCGAAGCTAATGCTGCTTTTGAAAAGCATAAAGGACTTTTTGTCTCTGCTCGCATTCTTGTCCAACCCGATGTTACTAGACAGTTCACTGGAGAAGTAGATGCATCAGACTCGGGCGTTGATGCAGTCCCTCTCCCAAAGAGAAGAATCCTCAGGAAAACTAAAACCCTGCACCTTCTTTTCATGTAAACTATCTCCTTTCAAATCTTCAAAAAGCTGTGGAGGCTCAGAATTACCTAACTTCTACAAGAACTTTCTTGCAAATAAACTGCAATATATCTTAAAAATTCTAAGATAAATTGCAATACATCTTAAAATGGTTGAAAAATAATCCAGAAACCAACTCATGGTTAGACTTGGAACAGACGTTATGTGGGAAGATCAACCTGTCAGATCTACCGTTTATTAGCCAAACAGTTAAAAAACAGGACTGTTTCCACAGTATTAATATAAACGCAACTTTAACAGCCTGGTGGGAATTTCTAAAAAATATCTAAATCATCAATTCAACCGTGCAGAATGACACCCATCTGGAAAAACCCAGACATCCTCATAAACAAAAGGATGATACACTTCCCAGTTTGGCAAGCAGGGGGCGTGACGTTACTAGAGCACTTAATTATTGACAGAAGATTCATAAATCCCCAGGAACTACAAGACAAACATGGAATAAATAACTTCTTGGAATATCAGCAACTTAAGTCTATTATTACTAAAAAGTTTAAATACAGAGATGCAGATTTGGGCATTAGCATAGCTGAAAACATTTGGTCAGAACTTTGTCTAAACACCTTTAAACTGACAAAAAGTCCCAATTTGCAGGTAATCCATTTCAAAACTCTTCACAGGATTTACTACACTGGACAGAGGATGTTCAAGATGGGTCTCAGTAACTCAGACATTTGTGGGGTCTGGGGTATGTGGGGGGGTTGTTGGCCCTGTCCGGGGGGGAGGGGGGGCTGCCTGAGGGAGGAGGAGGGTCCACTATCAATACGGGACCTTGGAGGTTTGACGGGTCGGGGTCTCTGCTGAGGCAATCGGCAGTCACCCCAGCTGGTTGGCTTTCTCGGTCCCGTCGAGGCCTGACCAGGGCTCACCCAGGGGCGGGGCCTGGGCTTGTGCTTTCTGGCTCCTCTCTCTCTGTGTGGGGTGGTGGTGTGGGGCCTGGGGGGGTCGGCGGTTCGGGGGATGGGACCCCTGGCCTGAGGGGACATTGGGCCCTATGCTGGGGGGGGTCTCCGAGCTGGCTCCTAATTTCCTTCTTCCTCTTATAATCTCTTACTAGGGTGGCGGGGGGAGGGTCAGCCTGCAGCTCGGGGGAGGAGCTACTTGGCAGTGGTCCCCCTAGAGCTGTGACAGTGTTGGATTTTTGATCACCGCGGTTATGAACCACCAGGGGGCGCGGTGTTGCGGTTAACCGCAGCCCCCCCCCCCCCCCCAATTAAAAAAAAAAACAAAACACAAAATCCCCCGGCGGCCGCATCAGAAATACAGAAATAAATACAATTACAACGTAGTATTCTTTATTAACAAATAACAGTAACAACTAACTACTATCTAACTAATGAACTAACTATGTAGGTGTTGTAGAATGACTGTGTGTGTGAGCGCTGCGTGGTGTGTAGAACTAGGAGGAGGAGCGCACACGTGTGTTGGGGGTGCAGCGGACAGCTCTCTAGCTGCATGCGAGGCAACATTTAGTGATTTTCATCGCACTTTAACAGCGCGCGTTCATGTTTGGTGTTACAGAGTGACTGAGAACAGTAATAACCCCCCCCCCCCCCCCCCCCCAACACAAAATCCTCCGGCGGCGGCCGTGTCGCGCACTTAAGAACGCACGCAGCTTGTAATGGAAAAGAATGCAATGGAAATGAATAATTAGAATGCAGTTAATTTGTCGTATTTCCTCATGAGACGGAAACCTCTGTTGTAGAATGAGTGTGTGCGCTTCTGAAAGCGCGCTCCTGTGTGTGTGAGGGAGCCGCGTGGAGCGCAAAAGGAGACAGCGAGAGCGCGCGAGACAGTGACAGGCGCCATGGGAGAAAAGGAGAGAAGAGTCTGATAGAAAGAAGGAAAGTCTGAACACAGGACTGGCAGAAAAAATAAATTATTAGCAAAGATGAATGTGTTTAATGTGTTTATTATAGTTCCAATCACGGACCATATGCTGAACTTAAAAAAAAAAAAAAAACAACGAACAAAAAAGTGCGGTGATGCGGTTATCGTCACAGCCCTAGGTCCCCCTACCATGGTTGCCGTATGGAATAGGACCCTCCTAACGGTGTTAGACATGTTAGACACCCCCCTTGGTAAGGGGGGTGCTTAGACATCACTGCTAGCAAGAAGCAGATGTCCTTTAGCAACCTACCTGCCAATTTTAACTGCACCGTAGACATTTAGGGCCTTTTGGCGGGGAGGGTGATGGGACATCACAGTGAGTAATCAGGAGATGTCCCCTCAGTGCCCTACCCACCAATTTTAACTGCACCTCCTTAGTACACACACTTTACCCCTAAAAATATACACTCCAATACAAACACACATACATGCACACACACACACATGCATTTTACAAGGAAGGTGGGACCTCGGACCATCTGTCCCCTACCCCATCCCTGGTAGGGGGTACTATGCCCTTGGCAATGGCGGCCGTGTTTTGGGTAATCGCTTTCACGCCTTCATCTAGTCTAGTTCTCTGTCACCAACAGAACTCTCAGAAGCAGACCAAAAATAAGGCAGACTACACTACATAGAAAAATCCTAAATATTGCATGAAGAAGAAAAGCAGCTAGTCCAACCCACATGTATAGCTTAGTTTCCCCTGAGCAGTCCGGTCTGGTCTGGTTTAGAATCGTCAAGGCAATTCAGGTGAGCGTTTCCAATCAAAGTTGGACCATGACGGCGCATGCTGGGTGAAGCTAACAACAAGAACAATGGAGGTCATCCTGGAGCTAATTTTTTTTCAGCTTGGCTTATTGTAGTTCATTTAAACAGAGCATTTAATGTTGTTGGAGAAAAGGTTGCAGAGAGAAATACAGCCGCTTTCTGGAGCTTTCTTTTGTCATAATGAACCTGGGACAAAAAATGTTCAAGATGGCTGCCGCCGCTACGTCTGTGTCCACCTCCACTGCCGTGACTGCACCAACAAACCCTGACACACGGATCACTAACCTCAAAAAGGACATCCAAAAACTCTCTGATGAGTTGAGGTTAAAGAATGGTCTGTTGAACTCTTTGCTGGACCTGGCACATCAACAGTCCGTGCATATTGCTTCCCTGAAAGCGGCTGTGGAAGACACGGTTCACTGGGATCCTGACACCTCACCGCGGCCTTTCTCGAGCTCCACACCAAAACCGCTTTGGTCTGAGGTGGTGTGCCGCAGGAAAAGACCCTTGGACCGTGATGGGCTCCTTCTCTCCAACCGCTATGATGTTCTGTCGGGGCCAACATCTGACGACGTTCTCGAAGCTGCTCCTCCACTCAGCGGAGAAAACCATCGCCCTGTCGCTGCTTCTCGGCCTGAGAAAGAAAGCCTCCCGGCATCTGGAGGCTCATCATCCGCCAAACGCCGACAGCTACTGAGAGACGCAGTGAGTAGACGCCCTGACAGCCGCCGCCGCCCGCACGTAACCCACGTCCTTGTGGGATCAAACAATGCGGTGTTTCCATCTGCGGTCGCGACCGGGGCGTCAGGTTCAAAGTCCGCTGCGTCTCCCCCTGCGGCAGGTGTCGCGGTGACCACCGCCACCTCTCCTCTTCCTGGCGGCTCGCCCCCCTCATCGGCCGCTTCCCCTGCTCGCGCAACAGGTGTAACGCCAACTCCCGCTTGTCCTCCTGCTGCGGCGGGCCCGCTCACTTCGGCGGCCAGATCTCGCGGCCGCGGGGATCCCCCTGGCTCCTTTGTCGTGGGAACCTCCATGGTCAGGCATGTCCGCGTTAACGGGAGCCGCACCTTCTGTCACCCAAGCGCCCTCGTCCGAGACATCACCAACTCTGCCCACCAGCTCTCCCTTCACAACCCCTCCACTCACACAGTAATAGTCCACGCAGGAGTGAATGACCTAAAGTTTTAGCAATCTGAGACCCTCAAGAAGGACTTCATCACTCTCATTCACTCCATCAAGCAGTTGGTCAAACAATGCATCATCTCCGGTCCGCTTCCATCTCCCCGTTTTGGAGACATTAAATTCAGCCGTCTGCGACAGCTTCATATCTGGCTTAAAGGACACTGCATTTCTAATAATATTCCATATGTTGACAATTTCACCACCTTCTTGATTTGATTTGAAATGGTTTATTTCAAGCAATCAAGTAGAAACAATACACAAAAGCAATATAATCTTCAGTTGTACATTCATACAGTAACTAATCAAACTTAGGATAATTAGACATATTAATAAATATTGCTTGAAAGGGAGTGGAAGGAAGCGAACGTATATAATCCCACCCCGTTATACTATAACCATTTTAATACATGATTTAATCAATATCCGGTTCCCAGTTTTTTATCAGACAGAATTAAAAATCATAAGGTATCGATAAGGCACATGAAAAATATGAATTACTTAATTATTATGTTAAAAATAAAAAATAACTTTTAGAAATCAACATGGCAAATGCAGATCAGTTATCTAAAATATATGTTACTCATAACAGTCATTCATATGATTAGAGCTTAATACTATATCAGTAAAATATACACAACACTGTTTCAGAGATTTTCATAGTAAACTTTCATCAAGTATCAAAAGTTAAAAACGTACAAAATTATGCTACATTAGAAAAGATTTTTGAATCAATTTATCAATTTTTGGAGCAAGTGAAGTAATATCATTAAACATCGATCAATTTAACCATTTTCAATAAGTGATTAATCATTTATTTTACTTTTTTTCCATCTTTTTTTTAATTTTTTTTTTTATTTGGATTTTTTTAATATTTAATAAGGTAATGCTGTAAGGGAAAAAAATAAAATAAAAGGGTCCATAATCTGTTGATTGTCCAAGGTTGGCATTTCTTCTTCTGCTGAATAACAGCTGTCCTTATGGGTTCAAAACAGTTTCTAGTCTCTTCCATGTTATGTCTGCAGACATTAGAATCAGGTCCATATCCTTCTTCAGCTGATATCAGCTCGGTGAAAGTTGAGGTCAAGTTGTCTGCAGGTCAGAAATCTCTGCTGTTGATTCAGGTGACGTCAGACGTATGGAGAAAGTGATGAATCCAGGTGTCATATTTCTTGAAATTATTTGGTTCTTTGGTTTATTACTCCATGTTGATTCAGACGACCGTGATCAAGCACTTCTCAAAGTCTTTCATGGTGTTCACAACCAGAACCTTGGACCGGTCCGGTGGACCGAGTGGTCTGACGTAAATCCTGCAGCCTTTAACCCAAGTGTTCTCAATCTGCTTACGCTTCCTGAGAAGCCGTGCATGTTTGGAGATTTCAGCATTCCTCCTGGTCAGATGGTCGTTCAGGTAAACACTAGATCCTTTGAGGTTTTTACGTTGATTCATCAGAGCTAGCTTGTGTTTGTGATTCACAAACCTGATGAGGATCGCTGGTTTATCCGTCTCCTTTCTCCTGGGGAGCAGGTGACAGGTCTCGATGGTATTGAGATCCAGGGAAATCCCTTTAGATGTGAGAAATGAATGTATTTGCTGCTCCAGAGACTCTGCACCGCGCTCCGTATGAACAGCCCTGTTAGCTACGCTAGCGCTATTAGCATTAGCATTAGCAGTGCTCGCTCCTGCTGTTGGCTTCGCTCCAGGTTTGATTGGTACTCCAGTGAGAATGACATTATTCATCCTTACTTGCTGTTCCACATCGTCCAGTCTTTTCTCCAGAATGTCGACCCGGTTTTCTCGTTGCTCGTTTTGAGCCCGAAATCTTCGGAACTCTTCCAACATCTCCATTAGCGGCGTTAGCTTAGCCGACACCTGATCCATAAAAGATTTAAGCGTTTCTTGAATGCTATCGATAGCTTTTTTGAGCTCTTCATATTCCTGGGATTTCTTAGGGGGCATGGTCAGCTCTCTTTTTGGAGAAAATCAACTTTTTAAGTAATTTAAAGATAGTTGTATCCGCAGAGAGGCACTCCACGCGCCCTGCCTGTAACCCGGAACCGGAAATCGAATTCTTCAATAGACCAAATCTCTTTAAACCAGACGGCATCCACCCAAACCAAACAGGATCTCAACTTCTGTCCATGAATATTGAACTCACACTCCGCTCTGTTAAACTGCTCTCTGACTGACTGGACCACCAGCACCCATCCTCAGTTAAAACCAGAGTTAACACCCAACATATCCCAGTTCACTTAACAAGCAGATCTCACAAACACCCCCAGATCAGATCTACCAGATCCACAGTTAGATATCTCCATCACATTCACACATTACCGGACAAAAAAGATAAATCGATCCATCTGCACACACACACTGTTTTGAACTTTGCTGTTTTAAACATTCGCAGTCTTTTAAACAAATCTTTTATCGCGAATGAGCTCATTTTAGACAATAATTTAGATTGCCTTCTTTTAACAGAGACCTGGCTGGGAACTGATGCTCCTGTTGTTCTCACTGAAGCTTCCCCACTAAATTTTAACTTTTTTATGGTAACACTTTATAATAACTATCCGTTATAGCTAGTTGACAAATCATTATAAAGTGTTACCTTTATACTCTACCGGGGGAGATAAAAAAGGCGGTGGCACTGCATCGATTGCTCGTGACTCATTTGCAACCAAATCAATCACGCTAAATAGCTACTCCTCGTTTGAGCATCATGCATTTTCTTTTAACAGCCTGTCTATTTTATGTGTTGCTGTTTATAGACCACCAAAGCCTCCCTTCTGTTTTATTCAAGAATTTTCTGAATTTTTATCAATAATACACTCCAAATATAGTAGAGTTCTAATAACTAGTGATTTTAACCTACATGTTGCTAAGACAGTGATGCTCATGCAAAGGAGTTTCTCAACCTTTTGCACTGCATGGATTTCACACAGCATGTCACACAGTCTACCCACAGCAGGGGGCGCACTCTGGACTTGGTGATAACCTATTGCCTGTCCTGCAGTGTGTCCTCTGTTGTTGACATGGCTGTGTCAGATCACTATTATATATTTTTTAATGTGACCAGTTTTACTCGACGGGAAGCTCCAGCGAGAACTGTGAGGAAACGATACATAACTCCTGATGTGGCTGCAAATTTTATTAATATTTTACATCAAACTCCCGCTCAGATTTTACCTGCATCATGTGATTTTATGGTTGAACATTTAACAACAAACTACAGTCAGCCATTGATGCTGTAGCTCCACTTAAAACTAAAACGTTGAAAACTAAAGCTACAGCACCCTGGAAGAACGAACCAATCAGAGCCATGAAACGTGAGTGCAGGAGAGCGGAGAGGAAGTGGAGAAAAACAAAGTTAACTGTACATCGCAAAATATTTAAAGAACAGCAAATGATGTACAGTCATGCAATAAAAAAAGCTAGAACCCTCCACTTCTCAAACTTAATTTCACAAAACAAAAATGATCCTAGAGTTCTCTTTAAAAAAATAGACAATTTAACTAAAAGAGACTCTCAAAGGTCCTCCATAGCAGCCTCAGATGCTGTATGTGAGAGTTTTGCAGACCACTGCATGCTTTTATTACCACCAGACTAGATTACTGTAATGCCCTGCTCAATGGTCTTCCCAGAACAAGAATAGCAAATCTTCTACTGCTGCAAAATTCAGCGGCACGCGATCTGACGAGGACCAGGGGGCAGGAACACATTACACCCATTTTAAGATTGCTTCATTGGCTCCCTGTGCAATTCAGAATTGATTTTAAAGTTCTTTTAATGGTTTACAAATGTTTTTATGGTCTCTGCTTCATATTTATCTGACATGATTTTAAAGTATGAGCCCTCGCGGACCCTGAGGTCCTCTGATACCGGCCTTTTGGTTATTCGAAAAGTTAGAAGTAAAACATACGGCGAGGCCTCATTCAGTTTTTACGGACCTCGCCTGGGGAACAGACTCCCAGAGAGCCTCAGGGCCGCAGAGACTGTTCATGTTTTTAAAGGAAGGCTTAAGACCTACCTTTTTAATTTAGCTTTTAGTTGAATTTTAGGAATTTATTTGATATTTTAATTATTTATTTTTTCTTTTTACTAGTTTTACATGTGTCTGTAAATACATTTATTTATTTATTCATTCTATTCATTTTAAGTCGCTCTTACCATTTCATTTGTATATTAAGGTTTATGTAATTTTGTTTCTTGTTCATGTTTTAAATATAGTTTAATTTTAATTTGATTCCTTTTACATTTTATTACACTCCAGTGTTTTCTTCTGAGGGATCCTCCACATCGGTGACTGACCCTTCTCAGTGAACGGGGTTGCTGGAATGGGATCTCCTGGGTCTGACTCTTTTGATCGGATCTGGGGGGTCCTGTGGTAGTGTTCTCCGTGAACTTGGGTTGGGGGGTCGCTGATGTGGACATGTCCCCAACATATCGTTTCCCCACTTCAGGACAAAGCCAGGTCTCCACATTCTACATTCTATCATTTCATCCCTTTTTATTTATTTATTTATTTATTTTTAATCGCTGTGTGCGTATGTATGTGTCTGTGTGTTTTTGTGTGTGTGTGTGGGGGGGGGGGGGGGGGTTGTTGCACTGTCTGTGTTGTCATCTTGTTTTTAGGTTTTATCGTATTGTTTGCACAGCACTTTGAGTAACATATGTTGTTGGAAAAGTGCTGTATAAATAAAGTTTGATTTGATTTGATTTGGTGCTGGCTTTCTGGGCCCGGCACCCCTCTCTCCACGCATGGAGAGAGATCACTGAGTTCTCTGGCAAGGCCAAGAGCCGGGGATCACATCACATCTGAGCCAGGGGGTGTCCGAGTCCCAGGCTCGCTTGTGTCTGCTTTTTGATCGATTTAACTTCACAATCACCTACTGACCCGGCAGCCGCAACGTAAAACCTGACACTCTTTACCGGGAATATAACCCTTCTGAAACTCCTGCCAAGTCCACCATCATTCCATCCACCTGCATTGTGGGGAACATCACCTGGGACATTGAAACCAGGGTCCTACAGGCTCAAGGTGAGAAACCCAATCATGTGCCATGTCCTCAAGGAACTATTTATGTACCATCCTCCCTCAGATCGGACGTACTCACCTGGGGTAATGTGTCCCACATCTCCTACCATGGTGGGGTCCGTAGAACACTCAACCTTCTCCGAAAAGGTTTTTTTCTGGCCCTCCATGGAGAAGGATGTGCATGAATATGTCGCTGCCTGTACCACCTGTGACTGCTCCAAGATGTCCAACTCACCTCCCACTGGTCATCTTCGCCCTCTGCCCACTTCTGGTCATCCCACATCGCCATTGACTTTGTGACTGGACTGCCTCCCTTTCATGGCAATACAGATTTTTTTTACTATTATCGATAGTTTCTCAAAGTCTCCTCAATTCATTCCCCTTCCCCAGCTACCTACTGCTACTGAAACCACTGACATCCTGGTCAATCACGTTTTTCGTCCTCATGGCACTCCCTCAGATATTGTGTCTGACCGCAACCCTCAGTTCATCTCTCAAGTGTGGAAGGCCTTCTGCTCCACCTTGGGACTCACAGCTAGTCTCATATACTGATACCATCCTCAATCCAACGGCCAAGGAGAGAGGGCCAATCAGGAGCTGGGAGTGGCCCTCCAGTGTCTGGCTGCCCAGAACAATGCGGACTGCTGGACAAGTTTCTGGTATGGGTCGAGTATGCCCATAATACTCACCTGTCTTCTGCCACCGGGGTGTCTCCCTTCGAGGCCTACCTTGGGTACTCACCACCTCTGTTTCCGTCACAGGAACTCAATTTGGCAGTGCCCTCGGTCCAGCATCACCTCCAATGGTGCCAAAACATCTGGCGCCAAACCAGGGCTGCTCTCCTGCAAACCAAGGACAGCAACTGCTTTATTGCTAATCGTCACAGGGTGGTGGGACCCACGTACCAGCCTTGTCAAAGGGTATGGCTCTCCTTGCGGAACATCCCCATCCAGTCTACCTCCCGGAAGCTGGCTCCCCGTTATATTGGACCCTACGTCATCAACAAAATCATCAACCCATCCTGTGTCCACCTCCACTTACCCGCTGTTCTCAAGGTACATCCTTCTTTTCATGTTTCTCCCAGATTAAGCCAGTCCGCGAGAGCCCTCTGTGCCTGCCATCCGCTTCCCCTCCATCGACGGCGCCACGGCCTTCACAGTCAGCCGGGTGTGCCGGGACTTCCGGCGCCGTGGTCATGGCCTTAAGTTTGTGGTGGACTGGGAGGGTTATGGTCCGGAGGAACGGTCCTGGATCTCCCATTCCCTCATCCTGGACCCATCCCTCATTGAGGATTTCTATCCGGCCCACCCGGACCAGCGTCCTGGACCGCCTGGCAGCGGTCATCTTCTTGTTGCTCTTCATCAACTGACCTTCATGTCATCCTCACACAGAGCAGTCCTAAATGCACAATCTCTCACCTCCTCCACTTTATTTTGAAAATCCCTGATCTATAACAACTTCCTCCATAACTAAACAACAGCAGCATTTGAGGAATTTTACCGTTTCTTCTGTAGTAAATAACCAGGATTACAGCAGTGATCAGAATAACTGAAACCACTATGATGATGCGGACATGAGAATTGCCTGAAACAGAAAACAGTTATTTAGGTCAAAAAATAGATTTTTTTCTATAAAACTGTGAAACATGAAAGAACATTTAGAGGAAAGTTGACAGAAAATCTTCTGCAGCTAAACGTTGCCGTCTTTGGTAACTTCTTACTCAGCATCATGTTTTCATGGGAACTCAATCTAAATGTTGCTGCAAGTTTCAAAGTAAAACACAATCACAAAGACGGGACGAGTTCTGACAGACTTCATGTTGATCACGTTTGGATGTCTGGAACATGGGAGGAATTTCTCTGATCTGTGACAGAAAAACTAGTTTCTCACTTGATTCCTCAGCTGGACTCAGAAAGACTTGAGTGATGTTGGTCTCCTCATCCTTGCTGACTTCACATGTGTATGTTCCCTCATGATCTGCAGATAAGTGCTGCAGTGTGAGTCTGCCTGACTCTGATACATCCTCCACATGCTGCTTCCACTCCTCTGACACGCTCAGCTCATCATCCTCTTTCTTGGTCACAATCGTCCGATTCTGATTGAAGCTCCAAACCAGACTGAAGCCTTTGAGGGAGGAGTCTGAGGCAGAGCAGGAGATGGTTGCTTCTCCAGAGATGATCTTCACTGAAGCTGGACAATAGAAACACAGAAACAGTTCATCATGAAATAAAACATCCAGTCCAAATGTCTGACAGCCTGAAGCAAAGACACTGGGATGTTTGCACACAGCCTCCTGCCTCCATATTGACATGAATGACACTTTGAAAGACTTGAAAGAAATCCTTTCAGAGCTGAATCCTCCATAGTCTGCTGGATCCTGGAGGATCCTGTAGGTCTGCATGCAGAAACAGTCCCACAGTGACAAAGAACATCAAGGTCTTTGATTCTGGAAAGTTCTGCCATGATCAGACAGAGATGTCTCCAGATGAACTGGAACACTCACGTTCTCTCCTCCATGAAGCTCTCCTCTGGTGTGATGGAGTGCTGATGGTGCAGATGTAGTCCAGGTCATCTTCACGGTCTGAAAGAGTCAGAGAGCTGCTGATGTTGTACAGAAGTTCTTCAGTCTTCTGGACTCTGGTTGTGTTCTGGAAGGTTCTGCTGGATGGAGGACTGATGGACCAGCTGAGATCAGGTTCAGGATAGATCCCATCTGAGCTGCAGATGATCTGCTTTTCCGTCTGGTTCATGTTGATCTTCTGAGGTGGAGCTGCAACTAGTGGAAAAAGTAGAATTTCAGCTTCCAGCAGTGTAGAATCAGTGTTTGTGTGGAAAAGTCAATCCTCTCTTCCTGCTGCTAGAATTCCAGCTTTAAGCAGGTTCAGGATGAACTGATCCTCAGCAGGTGTGTCCTCCTCTAATCCACACTGTCACTAATCTGCAGCTCTGCTTGAAATCTTTCTTCATTTCCTTCAACATTGGAGCTGAACCTCCTTCAATTCTGCAGAATCTCTCACTTGTTGTTCATTTCTTTTGGGACATTTTCAGCCTTAATGACAGATTTCTCTGAAGGTTTTTGTGGATAGATTTCCAGCTGGAAAGTCAACAAATGTCTGCATTTTCCCATTTCCTGTCCTTCCTTCATCTCTTCTGGTTCAGCTTTCAGAGCTTCCACATCTTTCTGTTCTTGCAGTCGTCTCTGCTTCAACAAAGAAAACCTTTGAGTGACTCCAAGATTTGGAGGATTTCAAGAAGCTTTTAGTTTCAGAGACACAGAACATTTGTTCATCAGAGAATGGGACAGATTCAGGAGAATCAGGAACTTTGGATCCTGAAATACTGTCTAAACCAGGGGTGCCCAAAGTGGGGCCCGCGGGCAAAATTTGGCCCGCCAAAGGTTTTCTTCTGGCCCGCCGAGTCGTGGCTGCGCAAAACCCCTTAACCTCACATCCATTGTCTATGATGGTGAAAAGTCTATGACTGTAATTTACTTTTGTTCTCCAGATGGCGCTGTTAGCACCTTTGCTGCCCACCGCTACCACCCCATACACTAAGTGTCTTCTTTTACGTCTTCACTGCTCTCCATACCGTTCTTGTGCTGTCCTCTCTCACGTCCTCTTTACCGAAGGCTCACAAACACAGAAAGCGCACCTCACCATAGGGCAATCCTTACATTTTGGAGAAGATTTACGACTCTAAGACATTTCAGTTTGTCAAGATGGAGCGACAACGGCAGTGGCACACGGATAAGAGGCATTTTAAACAAAAGTGGGAGGATTCTTTTTTTTGCAGAAATCTCTTCTAAGGCTGTTTGTCTTATTTGCCAGCAATCCGTGGCTGTACCGAAAGAGTACAATATATGTCGCCACTACGAAACTAAACATGCGGTCTTCTCCAGATACAAAGGTGAGGCGCGAAAGAAACAATCGAGGAGCTGCTATCGAAGCTTCGGTCACAGCAAGCCACCCTCACGAGGCCCTCGACAGCACAAGACTGCGCCACACGGGCCAGCTACCACATTACGGCGCTAATTGCAAAGAGTGGGAGATCGTTTTCAACGGGAGATTTTGTTAAGGAGTGCCTGTCCACAGCTGCTTCAAT
Organism: Oryzias curvinotus; assembly: GCA_023969325.1. Classification (NCBI taxonomy): domain Eukaryota; kingdom Metazoa; phylum Chordata; class Actinopteri; order Beloniformes; family Adrianichthyidae; genus Oryzias; species Oryzias curvinotus. The sequence goes on along the minus strand of CM043725.1, from coordinate 763,912 downwards.
AATCTGCCCTTCCCAAGAAAGAGTTTTTTCCCAAAATAGCCTCTCTCTCACAGTGACCGCCGCGTTGAAGATTTGTCTCTGGACATTAGAGATCAGTTAACAGTTAAGTCAAGAGACTTTGTTGTTTTCTCACTGGCATGTGATGAGAGCACAGACATTTCTGATTCAGCGCAGCTTTTGGTTTTTGTTCGGGGAATTAACGCTGACATGGAAATAACAGAGGAGTTGGCGGGACTTGAGACGCTGCGAGGGACGGCAAAAGGCAACGATTTGTTTGCGGCGGTTTCAAGAGTCCTGGACAAACATAACTTGAGTTGGGACAAAATGGTTGGAATAACAACTGATGAAGCACCTGCCATGATTGGGAAAAAAGCTGGCCTCACTGCTCTCATCTCCCAAAAAGTTTCAGAGTGTGGGGGAAAGGTAACGCAATACTACTGCATCCTGCACCAGGAACAGCTGTGTGCAAAGACAATCGGACTGGCAGACGTCGTGCGCGATGTCGTTAAAATCATTAACTGCATCCGCTCAAAGGCACTCTCACACCGCCAGTTCAGAACATTTTTGGATGAAGTTGATGCACAATACAAAGATATTCTTTACCATCAGGAGGTGCGCTGGCTGAGCAGGGGGACTGTGCTCAAAAGATTTTGTGAGTTGCGCCAACTTATCGCAGTTTCTGTCGAGTGCGAGCAGGGACACACAAATCCCCTCCGATAAAAGATGGCTTTTCGACGTGGCCTTTATGGTGGACATCACCGACCTGCTCAACAATCTGAATGTTAAACTTCAAGGCAAAGACTAGATCATAACAGAGCTGTTTGACCACATCAAGGCTTTCCAAATGAAGCTGCAACTACTCTGCCGGCATCTTTCAGCAGGTTAGTCATTAACATGCTGCACACAGACTTTTGGCTGTTTGTTATTTGTGATTGTAACACGTGCTGCTCCATGTGTGTCTGTCGCTGTCCGTGGTGCCTACGCCTGTTTGACAGAAAACGTCATTGTTTCTTTGTGGGTTCGCTTTCAATGCTATGTTGTTGTCTTTTGTGTCCTGTAGCTTCTGTACCTCATAGTAGTGCTAATTATACTGATGGACACATTCTTATTTGACTTTGTCTCTTTAGGAAACTTGGCACACTTCCCCAGCCTGAGACACGTGAATGTGGAGGTGGACAGGTTGCCAGAATATGGAGAACTTCTCAGCAACTTAAACAAGGAGTTTGATTTGCGTTTTGTGGACTTTAAGAAGACTGCAGGTGACATGGAGCTTTTTTCTCAGCCCTTCAGCGTGAGTCCCGCCTCAGTTCCAGAGCATTTGCAAATGGAGTTGATTGAGTTTCAATGTGACACAGAGCTAAGAAGAATATTTTTATCACTACCCCTGAGAGATTTTTATCCACATGTGTCAATACAAAGATACCCACAGATGAGAAAAAAAATGCACAAGTGATGCTATCTCTGTTTGGCAGCACCTACATATGTGAGCAAACATTTAGTCTCATGAACCTGAACAAGATCAAACTCAGGAGGACCCTCACAGACTCACACTTGCAAGACATACTAACACTATCAGTGAGTAAGCTGCAGCCCAACATTCAGTCACTGATTAAGTCAAAAGACCAGCTCCATGTCTCTCATTAAGGATCGCAGTTTGCTGTTTTCATTGGAAAAACAATTGTTTTAGTTTGTTCTTGTTTTTTAGTTGAAAATTGCCAGTGAGGCCTTGCTGTTATGTTTAATGGTTTGAAAGAATGTTTATTTTTGTGTGTTACCTTGATGAATGCAGAATCAAAATAAACACCATCCATCCATCCATCCATCTATCTTCCTCCGCTTATCCGGAACCGGGTCGCGGGGGCAGCAAACTGAGCAGAGATGCCCAGACTTCCCTCACCCCAGCTCCTCTGGGGGGACCCCGAGGCGTTCCCAGGCCAGCCGAGAGACGTAGTCTCTCCAGCGTGTCCTGGGTCTTCCCCGGGGCCTCCCCCCAGTGGGACATGCCCGGAACACCTCTCCAGGGAGGCGTTCAGGAGGCATCCTGACTAGATGCCCGAGCCACCTCAACTGGCTCCTTTCGATGTGGAGGAGAAGCGGTTCTACTCCGAGCTCTCCGCGGGTGACCGAGCTTCTCACCCTATCTCTAAGGGAGCGCCCAGCCACCCTATGGAGGAAGCTCATTTCAGCCGCTTGTATTCGGGACCTCGTTCTTTCGGTCATGACCCATAGCTCATGACCATAGGTGAGTACTGGAACGTAGATCGACCGGTAAATTGAGAGCTTTGCTTTTCGGCTCAGCTCTCTCTTCACCGCGACGGACCGATAGAGCGACCGCATAACTACGGACGCCGCTCCGATCCGCCTGTCAATCTCACGCTCCGATCTTCCCTCACTCGTGAACAAGACCCCAAGGTATTTAAACTCCTCCACCTGGGGCAAGGACACTCCACCCACCGAGAGATGGCAAACTACCTTTCTCCGGTCAAGGACCATGGCCTCAGATTTAGCGGTGCTGACGCTCATCCCAGCCGCTTCACACTCGGCCGCAAACCGCCCCAATGCACGCTGGAGGTCCCGGTTCGATGAAGCCAACAGGACAACATCATCTGCAAAAAGCAGAAAGGAAATCCTGTGGTCCCCAAACCAGATCCCTTCCGGCCCCTGGCTGCGCCTAGAAATTCTGTCCATGAAAACTATGAACAGAACCGGTGATAAAGGGCAGCCCTGCCGGAGTCCAATGTGGACTGGGAACAGGTCTGACTTACTGCCGGCTATGCGAACCAAGCTCCTACTCCGGTCATACAGAGACCGGACAGCCCTCAGTAAGGCTCCCCGGACCCCATACTCCCAGAGCACCGCCCACAGGATGCCACGGGGGACGCGGTCGAACGCCTTCTCCAAATCCACAAAACACATATGGACTGGATGAGCGAACTCCCACAATCCCTCCAGCACCCTATATAGGGTGTAGAGCTGGTCCACTGTTCCACGACCAGGACGGAAACCGCACTGTTGTTCCTGAATCCGAGGTTCGACTATCGGACGGACTCTCCTCTCCAGTACCCTGGCATAGACTTTCCCAGGGAGGCTGAGGAGTGTAATTCCCCTATGGTTGGAACACACCCTCCGGTCCCCCTTCTTGAAGAGGGGAACCACCACCCCTGTCTGCCAATCCAGTGGTACGGTTCCAGACCGCCACGCAATGCTGCAGAGACGTGTCAGCCAAGACACTCCCACAGCATCCAGAGACTTGAGGTGCTCAGGGCGGACTTCATCCACCCCCGGGGCCTTGCCACCGAGGAGCTCGTTGACTACCTCGGTGACTTCAGCCCGGGTAATAGGCAGCCCCACCCCAAAGTCCTCATTCTCCACTTCTTCAAAAGAAGGCGTGTCAGTCGGATTGAGGAGATCCTCGAAGTACTCCTTCTACCGCCCGACAATGTCCCCAGTTGAAGTCAACAGCTCCCCACCTGCACTGAAAACGGTGCCTGTGGAGAACTGCTTTCCCCTCCTGAGTCGTCGGACGGTTTGCCAGAATTTCTTCGAGGCTAACCGATAGTCCTTCTCCATGGCCTCACCGAACTCCTCCCAGGACCGGGTTTTTGCCTACGCAACAGTCCGGGCCGCAGCTCGCTTAGACTGCCGGTACCTGTCAGCCGCCTCCGGAGTCCTACCAGGCCAGCCAGGCCTGGTAGGACTCCTTCTTCAGCTTGACGGCATCCCTTACTTTCGGTGTCCACCACCGGGTTCGGGGATTACCGCCGCGACATGCACCAGAGACCTTGCAACCACAGCTCCGAGCAGCAGCAGAGACAATGGAGGTGGAAAACATGGTCCACTCTGACTCAATGTCCCCAACCTCCCTCGGTACCTGTTTGAAGTTCTCCCGGATGTGGGAGTTAAAGACTTCCCTGACGGAGGGCTCAGCCAGACGTTCCCAGCAGACCCTCACAGTATGTTTGGGTCTTCCAAGTCTTTCCGGCCTCCTTCCCCGCCAGCGAATCCAACTCACCACCAGGTACTGATCGGTGGACAGCTCCGCCCCTTCTCTTCACCCGAGTGTCCAAGACACAGGGCCGAAGGTCACCTGAAACAACTACAAAGTCAATCATTGACCTCCTGCCTAGGGTGTCCTGATGCCAGGTGTATTGATGGACACCCTTGTGCTCGAACATGGTGTTGGTTATGGACAAGCTATGACGAGCACAGAAGTCCAATAACAAAACACCACTCGGGTTCAGATCAGGGGGGGCGTTCCTACCAATCACACCCCTCCAGGTGCCACTGTCATTGCCCACGTGGGCATTGAAGTCCCCCAGGAAGACAATGGAGTCCCCCGTTGGGGCACTTTCCAGTACCCCTTCGAGAGACACCAAGAAGGCCTGGTACTCCGAACTGTTGTTCGGCCCGTAAGCCGAAACCACAGTTAGAGACCTGTCCCCCACCCGGAGGCGGAGGGACATGACCCTCTCGTCCACCGGGGTGAACTCCAACACTTGGCGGCTGAGCTGGGGACTCACGAGTAAGCCCACGCCAGCCCGCCGCCTCTCACCTTGGGCAACTCCAGAGTGGTAGAGAGTCCAACCCCTCTCTAAGGACTGAGTTTCAGAGCCCAGGCTATGTGTGGAGGTGAGCCCGACTATATCTAGACGGTATCTCTCAACCTCTCGCACCAGCTCAGGCTCCTTCCCTCCCAGAGAGGTGACATTCCATGTCCCAAAAGCCAGGTTCCATGACTGGGGTTTGGGCCGCCGAGGCACCCGCCCTCGACCGCCACCCAAACCACATTGCACCGGCCCCTTCTGAGGTCTCCTATGGGTGGTGGGCCCATGGGAGACAAAATAAACACATTAAATCATACTCTTTGTTTTCTGCTTTTATTTAATGACATGCAAATAACGTATTGTATTTGGCCCACGGTCCACGATCACATTTAGATTTTGGCCCTTTGAGGAAAAAAGTTTGGGCACCCCTGGTCTAAACTATGAATTCAAGTTCATTTCATGACTTACTGTGGAACATTCAGCTTGAAGAATGTCTGATGGACTGAATGGGAGAAACTGAACTAAAACATTTGGACTTTCTCCAGTTTCCTGGGTTTGTGTCTCGTACCGTAAACCATCATATTGATGTAGATTTCTCCATCATCAGTGATGGTGCTGGTCAAACATTGATATGATCCTTGATCCTGAACCATCACTCCTGTCAGCTGCAGGGAGGCGTTTCCTTTGGAGATCTGATCCTGGAACAGAGACGTTCTTCCTCTAAACCTCTGGTCCTGGTTTTCCATTTGGTCCTTGTTGTTATAGTAGTAGTGAACTTCAGTCCATGTTGGTGTCAGATGATACCAGTAAATAGCAGGACTATCTCCAGGTGGAACACTGCAGGGTAAAATGCAGCTCTGTCCAAACTGACAGGAGACCTCTGCATCTGTGAACATCAGAGACAGATGTGTAAATGTTGAGCTGCACAGAAACACTTTTTCTCATAGGATAAGATTTAATGAAGAACATTCTTCACTTTTAGTTTGTTTCACTTTTTCTTTGTGTAAGAAATCTGCCGTTACAAACTTTATTAATTGGTAATAAGGACAGATTCATGTTTGAACAGCCGATATAATCATATCAGACATTTGTTTAGTTATAAATCTAAATAAGGAGGCTAACTTTAATCTATTCATGGTTTTCAATCTTTAAAGGCTAAGGCCTAGTCCAACAAATAACCCTGGTGTTATAATTAGAGAAACATTCAGAAACTGTTTTCTATTTTAAAAGCACATTGAAATAAAATAGAAAAACAAAACATATTCTCTTGAGATTGTAGAGTTTTCCATGTGGCGACCTGCAGTTATAGAAAGAGTGACTTTGACCTCTGACAAGTTAAGCTTTTACAAACACTGACTGCTGAACACAAACAACTCTGTCACAAACACACTTTTACAACTTTCTCTCAGGAACAGATACACAAACATTTAGTTTTTCTTCTTGACATTTGACCTACTTGGAAATAAAAACTATGACGAAATGTTTTTAGTCGCTTTTAACACAAAATACTACAATGTGAATTATTTCAAAAGAGGACTGAAGACTGAAAGAGTATTCACCTCCTCTGGCTAGAGTCCAGGCTGCATTAAGAAGAAACCAAACCTGAAAAAACTTCATCATGTCGTTGTTTCAGCCTCTCTGTGGGTCGATCGGGACTTTGTGAGGTCAGTCAAATCAAAGTCAACCAAAGTCTGAAAAATCAAAGTAAAAGTGAGACCAGTGTGTAAATCCATCACTCTCTGCTCCATGTATGAATATTATGCTAACATTACACTGACAGAAATAAATACAAAACTTGGTTTGATTTTAGCTACTTTGCTGCTCCTTCTGGGTTTTACTGTGAGAAAAACGGGCCAGAACGGCTGAAAATGGCAGAATCTCGTTAAAACAGAACATGTCCACAAAGTTCATGTCTGCCTCCAAGCACCGTCAATATGAGACAGAGACAGTTGATTGGCTAGTATCTGGACCAATCAGCAGCTGTTTGATGGCAGCTTTGTCACACTAAACTGAAGCTAATGTCAGCAAAATCAAAGATAGGAAAAAAGGGAGAAGACACAAAACGCTATGGCATTTCATCTCTGCCATTAATTGAAAGGGCATAAAGACAACTGAGCGGGCGCATTCAGGAATTGAGTGAGGAACCTTACAACCGCGCAGCCGCAATTCTAACCGAGCGACCCCGTATTTTGAAAATGCATGGCTGCAATTCTAACTGAGCAGGGATCCCGCACGGTCAGTGCCTATTCGCACCCTCATCAGGATTTAGGGGGTGTTTTTGTCACTTGGGGGCGGAAACCTTTCTGGCTGATCTGATTGGCCGAAGTTTGCATCTCAAAACAGGCAAGGCAGCGGGGCGGGACTTTCATTTTTCAGAGCCTTTGAAAGAGAAAACGGTGAATGTAACATGGATGAAAATGTGAACGAACGGCCATAAAGAACAAGGTAAGAAAGTGCAGCAGGTTTTTTGTGCTGTAAGCTTTTCTCATGTGAAAATCACTTTATTAAATATACATGTACACTTCAGTTAGCCAGACAGAGACAGAGCTATTACGCAACTCAAAGTACAGGAAGCTTATCATGTTGTTAACAAATGCTAAAAATGTAGCAGCATCTCACCCGTGATGATGTAGCATAAAACTAATTTTTGTTTTACTGCTTAAGTTTCATGTATTGCTAGTTAAATTAAGACACTGTGGTTAGTCATTACTACTTGGAGCTGTAAATCCTCTAAAGTAATTCTGAGATTAAGTTTTCTCAACTCTGCACATATTCTAACTGCTTTTTCTTTTATTCAGCTGAAATCCCTTAATCACTGAACAGATTCTCTTGTGAGATGGCAGAGCAAGTAAGTCTTTAAACACTATCTATCTATATACCCAGGCTGTGTCCCACCAAGGTGGGGTAGCCTAGACAGGGCACACAATTTTCTCCCTCCTTCTCTTCCCCAAACCCTCCTCCTTCAGTGTGTGTGTGTGCGTGTGTGTGTGTGTGTGTGTGTGTGTGACTGGTCTAAGGCCTGGTCTAAGCCACACCACACTGCACCAGGGTCAGCTGCACAGTCCATACCTTTCTGATATGCAGACCTAAACTTTTTATCACAGATTTTTTATAGTCAATTTGGAAATTGACATTAAATATAGAAAAGCTATGTTCTGATCCAATTATGTTTTAAATGTTCTTTGTTATTCATTTGTGAAATAGGGTGGGAGGTGATCAGGGAGTAGAGAATGTGGACATAGTTCGATACATGTTCACAATCCGTGGAACTGATCGTGGGAGTTTCCTTTCAGGAAAAAGTGTCCACCATCAACGGTTTGATTTGATTAATATTTTCTTTAAATCAATTTACACACTGCCATTAACTCAATTGAAAAATAATTTACACGTTTCATGTCTCCAAGTCCTTGACATTACATGGCTTAAGTTGTGTGCTCTTAGAATCGAGCTTTTGTGGCGAGATGTCAGAGCATGTGTAACATCAAAATATTACAATGAACTTCACCTGCTTCACCTACTTGATGTATCCTCCTGTGGTAAGGCAATATTGTGATGTTTGTTGAGGGAAAAGAAAAACTTTCAGTACCATTCAGAGTTAAGTTAAATGTTAATCTGGCAGATCTTGAAGTGCTGTAGTGGGTATGTGATGCTGTAGTATCGCGAGACTCGACGAGACCGGTGTGGCAACTCAACTTGGCGGTGCGTAAGTAGCTGAACAAACATTTCTGTATTATATCATTTTACCGCCATATCAAATTAGCTGTAAAACTAACATCTGTAAAAGCTCAAGAAGCCCTTTGACAGCCTGGAGGACCTGGAGAATTATATAGATGGCTGCTACAATACCTTCGTTATGGGGAAGTCCAACACCACCACTCCTTCCTCCAAACGCGGCCGCCCAGAAAGTTCTCCCGAAGATGCCTCCTCTCCAGGCAGCGGAACCAGTGACGCTTTAGATTCCATCGATAAAAAGCTCTCCAGCCTTGATTGCCGCTTGAATCTGCTAGAGATCCTCCACAGAGAGTTCCAAGGCCTGCGGGAGTCTTTGGAGTTCAGCCAGCAGCAGGTGCTGGAGCTAGCAGGGGAGAATCAGGCCCTCAGAGAAACTGTCAAGACCCTGAGCAGTGACACCGCTCGCCTTTCTGAGGAAAACCGCTCGATCAAAGAAACCCTCCTGGATCTTCAGTCGAGGAGCATGAGGGACAACCTGGTGATCTCGGGGGTTCCAGAGGAGGCAGGAGAAGACCCGGAGGCCACCGTGAAATCCTTCATGGAGGCCCACCTGAAGCTCCCAAAGGAGAAGGTGCAGAAAATCGCGTTCCAGCGGGTGCACCTGCTCGGAGGAAGAAGGTCCGGCAATCATCGTCCGAGACCGATTGTAGCCAAATTTGACCACTTCGAGCAAAAGGAGCTGGTGAAGAGCCGCGGCCGAGAGCTGAAGGGGACACACTTTAGCGTGAATGACCAGTTTCCGGTTGAGATTCTGCGGCACCGAAAGATCCTTTTTCCTCTGAGGAAAAATCACATCGCCAACGGGTCCAGAGCTGTGATTTCTGTGGATAAACTGTTCATCGATGGACGGCTCTTCCGAGACCCGGAGATCACCCCCTGGCTTTGCTGAAGATCTGACATCCGTGCTGCGCAAAAAACAGCGGCTAAACGTGTTAAATGAATGAAACCGGCTCATCAATCCTCCCACCTCCATCTCGTTGAAGCAGTTTAATGTTTCTCCCCTCTCATGTTTCTGTTGTTTTCTTGTTATATTTGTTTCTTTCTGTTCTTCTTTACCTCTTTCTTCTTTTTAGTTTCCCCCTCTCCCCCCCCCCCCCCCCTCCTCATATACAAATCATCCAAAGGCAACACGTCCCCTGGTAAGTTGGTATTCATTTATGCACGGAACGGGCACGCGCGCGCACACGGGCATGCACACGCGAATCCAGCTCACACACGCGGACATCCCGCAAACACATCCCATAAGCTCACATAGGACCCACGCAACGTGCAGCCCACTCAGTCAGGAAACGCTCACGCGCACAAACGCACAGCGCTCCTTCATCGATTAGCGGGCACGCGCACATGGACCGGCACACGCTCTATTTAGCCTTACATTCTCTTGGTCAGAGCAGCTATGAATAGTCTTAACATCGTTAGCTGGAATGTGCGTGGGCTTGGCTCTGGGCCAAAAAGATTGAAAGTGTTAAATCATCTGATTGATCTTAAAGCAGATATAGCTCTACTGCAGGAGACCCATTTATCTAATTCACAGAAGCATCTCCTGTGCGGTTTACAATTTCCAGTTATGTACTCTGCTAGTTACAACTCCAAACAAAGAGGAGTTGCTGTTTTGATTAATAAAAACTTTAATTTTACTCATAAGGATACAGTTACTGACCCAGAAGGCAGATTTGTAATCATTAATATATCCATTCAGAATAAGGACTATTGCATAGCCAGTATCTATGGCCCGAATGTTGACGACTCTTCCTTCTTTCACAGACTTTTCACCTCACTCTCAGTTCACTCTGACTCCACAATCATTATAGGAGGAGACTTCAACCTTGTTTTGGACCCTGAACTTGACAGACTCAGCACAGCAGCAAACCAACGCATATGGAGGTCTGCAAGTACCCTACAGCAGTACATGAATGATCTGGGTCTCTGCGACGCTTGGCGCTCATGTCATCCAAACACTAAGGGGTTCACCTTTTTCTCTCCAGTTCACCATTCACATTCCCGTTTAGACTATTTATTAATTAGTAACTCTCTCTTAAAAGATATCCAAAGTTCCAACATTCACCCAATAATTATCAGTGATCACACAACAGTTTCTGTAAATATTTCTAGGGAAATATCCACACCCTCAGGTTCAATCTGGAGGTTTAATACAAATATCAATTATTATTACATATCAGTACCGTTACTGTTTACTGAAATCATGAATGAATGTTTTCTGAAGATCAATCATTACTAGGCACTGGATTTTGTTACTTCAAGAGAATCTATTTGATCAGAACCGGATTTAAAACACTGTAAAACTATGAAATGAATGAACTCAGTAGGGGTGGGATTATATAAGTGTAGCAGGATGAGTTAATTGGGCTCCCAGGTGTAGGCACTCCAGTCCTGGTGCTGCTAATTAGCACCAGGCCACCTATATAGCGGGACGGAGCTGGCTTCTGCTCATTCCTGCCTGAGACTGCCTCCCTGGGTTCCTGCACCTGGAAGTGCAGTGCTGTGGATGTCGCCACTCCAGGTCGTACAGCCGGTGGGCTTGTGACTGGGGTGGAGGCGAAATGGGAACGGAGCGCATCGCTCCGGTTCCTTGCGATATCCGCCACTGACTGGTATGTGTGAGATGTGTGCCTCTTCGCCCTGCATGTCCTCTGGTGGCAGAGGTAATGCCCTGCTGCCTGTGTTCTGGTTTGCCTCCACAGGGTGATTGGTGGAACCCGCTGCTGCTGCTTTGCTTTTATCGTTTGCTGTGATTTCTCTGTCCGGGTCCCACCCCCGCCACGACGGAACCGGTTGGAGCGAACGCCCAGCTCACAGAGACCTCGTTGCTGCGGCATCTCACCGGACTGTGGACGGCTCCCACCAGCTGATCGGCGGTGGTTGGGCGGCTTACCAGCACCCCGGAACACTAATCATCTTTTTAAATCGTTATTTTTAATGGTGTGTCTTTTATTGATATTGCCAATTTTATTCTTGTTTCAGGAGGTAGGAGGCCGAGGTGGTGGACTGCTGTGTCTGGTGGTGGGTCCCAGTGTGCTGTGTGGTTTCCATCACGTGTGCAGTGATTCATAAAGGGGTGTTTGCATTGTTTTTATGCTGTTTTTAGCCACTTCGGTAAGCTCCTCCTCCAGTACATTTTTTAACTGATTTTTATCAAAGATTGTTTTATTAAAAGGTTTCTTAACATTGTTTTTAACTGAATTCTAATAAATTATATTTTAAACCAAACCACAGCCTCTGCCTTGGTTTAGAGCAGGACCTGCACCTGCCTTTCTTTAAAATCTTTTCCTGGGGCTCAGCAGCCCCAGGTGGCGTTGTCGACCCGTTTTTCTCGTGTTGCCACATAAGCTTGCTTCTTCCCACTCCTTTTCAAGCAATAAATCAAACTCTACTTATAATTCAGTTAATGATCACTGTATTTAATTTAGCATATGTGATTTAAGTGACATTTTTGTTTTGTTTTCTGTCTTTTTAATCTATGCATTTCATCATTTCTGTAATGAGTTTGATAAATATGTGTAATTTCTTTATTGCTTTGACTACAATGCTTGAAATAAATCAAAATCAAAAGGGGTCCAAGTCCACAATTTTTCAAAATAGAGCTATTATATGTTCTACGGTCTTCAAGGGAAAAGCTATCTGAGTGCAAAAAAGTCCCAAGTCCGTATTGACTATGCTTGACATTTAACACTAGGACGTCAAGGATTTTTCACTCCCCCTGCAACGTCCAGAGCTCAGCCAAAAGGCTGGGTGGCTCAAAATGACTAATTCAACAGCCTACAATTAGCCACTTTTCATTTGTAAATGCAGCACTAACTACCTGATCATCTGGATAAAGACATTTCAATGTCCTAGCTAACCACATTCTTTGCTCAGATCAGGGTGGGGGAGGTTTTCTGCTTCAAAAGAGCCTCCAAGCTCTGACAAACTTTGACTCCCAGTTTATCAACTGAAAAACAAAGATGCCTAAATTTTAGAACACCTAGCAGACATTGAAAATTATCTTGGAGCCAGTCAACCCATTTGACTTGGAGGGAGAAGAAATATTCCTTCAGCTGGACTCAGACTGATATTTCTTCTGATACGATTTCATAAACATCTTGTTCTCATTTGCTGATTATAGCAGTTGTCTATCCATTCATTTTCTGTGCCTGCTTAGGTCAGGATCACAGGGGTCTGCTGGAGCACATCCCAGCTAGTCACAGGCAATTGGGGAGGGGTACTCCATAGATGGGTCACCAGTCCATTGCAGGGCCACATAGATAAACAACCAGGCACACTCACATACACACCTAGGAGAAATTTCGAATCATTTAATTTAACCACATGTTTCTTGGACTGGGGAGGCAAAGAAGGCATATTGACATGTTTTGGAATTTATAGTTTCAACTAGAATTCAACTAAAAACAATAAAGTTTAAAATAAACAGGTAAACAACAAATATCTTTACATTGCTGAAGGTTTTCATTGTTCAGATCTCAGAAATCAGATCACAGATGAGGAGACTTCACTGCCATCAGAAAAGAGAGAACGACTGGAGACACACACTGCGCCAACAGAAAAGACAAAAGATGGCACAATGTGGCATGAAGAACAGGTTGGGAGGCCTCTCCATCACAGCACAGTTGAATGTTACACTGCTGAGGAAGAGCCTACTGCTTTGGCTGGAAGTATGGTGTCGACTCACTTACAGAGGTTCCTGTGTTTCCTCACTCTGGACATGCTTCGGACTATTTGGGACTGTACTGTTCAGCATTGACGTCCGACAGAAGACGACAGCTGGTGTCCAAGAATATGTTGATGACATCGCCAGCTCCACTCAACCCTATCTGCTTGCAATTGGTACAGAGAAGACCACAGTCCAGGATTTCTTCAATGTTCTCAACAAGCAGGTCATTCTGTGCAAGTCAACCATTTCACTCAGGGCTTTTGATGAACTCTTTAAAGTACCTTTTGTTTTTGGTAACCTGTGGAGTCAGATGCTCCACAACATCTACACCTTCATGCAGACAACTGTTTACAATATTGATGCAGCCCAAGTTCAAGAGAGCCCACCTTTAGCAGAGATCAGGGCCAGAATACTACAGACTAGTTGAGACATATACGCACACAAACAGAGCAGACTGAAAACTTACCACAGTGCTTTGCTTTTGACTTATTTGTATTTTGGGATTGGTTTGTTTGGTTTGCCGTGTTCATTTTCTTAATGCCAACAATCCTGTAAGGCATGTTATTGATCCGTAGATTTGAAGTGGCAAAGCACTTTGCTTGGCAACTCTGTTACCAAGAAATGAAAAAAACTGCTAGTGTCTCAAGTTGTGCCTGTATTTTTTTTCTTTACTATTTTTTGTACTACACAGTGAAAGGTCTCTTTCAATGATAATTTTGGTGAGTTGGGTGAAATTTAAGTTAAAATATTTAAAATTTTATGTTTTATTCTGAACTTATAATAAAGACCTTTTGAGAAATGTATGTGTTGTGCTTTTTTTCTGGCGACATTCTCAGTTTTTCAACTTTTAGCCATTATTAGTACGATTTTGCAGAAAATTATCAAAATTGCCTTTTAGATTAAAAATTTTAACACTGCAGGAACTTCAAAAATTGACACTAAATGAACTCAATGAACAGTGTCAAGTTTAACACTGGTGAGGGATGCACTTACAGCAGTTAATTTTAAATAACAAAACTGTTATTGTAATTTGTTAACAACACTGTGGGTGTTAATTTTTGTCAAAGTGTAAAAATGATTCAACACTTTTTATTGTTAAATATGTACAGATAGTGTCAAGAGTTATGTTATGTTATGTTAACTCTGAAAATTCTACACTATCTTCAGTGTCATTTTAACTCTGAGCCAGATAAGGACCGTATGTTATATGGCTCAGAGTTAAAATCAACTCTTTAAGTGTTGCATTTACACTTCTATTTTTACTGTGTGGTTAATGGCCCTCCCTGAACTAATGGGATTCATTGCCATCCTCCTTGTGGGGGTGGGGGTGGGGGTGGGGGGGTAAAACCTCCATGCAAAACGCAAATGGTCGGCGAAAATTTGAAATCCACTGATCTCCAAAATTATGGTCAGAAACCACCTCAAAGACATCATAGGGCATTTACGCTTTGATGACAAGGGCACCCGCATGGAACGAGTTGGAACTGACAGGTTTCCTGCAATCTCCAATGTTTGGTGATCTTTCGTTACCAACTGCATCAAATCGTTAAACCCAGGCAAGATTTGCCGGGAGATTCCAGAATTGTAAAAAAAGCCCACACAGGCACATGCGGGAGCTGAGAAGGCGAAAAAGGACAACCGAGTTTGGTGACAAGCTCCCACACCTGGCAAAGGGAAAAGGGCAATGTGCCAGGTGAATGGCCAGAGCAAGAACAGTCATGCCAGACTGCGCTTTGTTGATTGCTATAAGTACACCTGTGGCAAATGCAGAAAGAAGATTGTGTGGCAGTGCCAAGTATACGTGCAGACAAGTAGTGGGTTAAAGATTTCACTTTGACCACATGATTTCTATGCTTGGACATGTCAGTATTATGTCTGTAAAGAAGTTTCTTTTGTGCATGAACAATAAATCTCAGCCAAAAAAGAAAAACCAAACTATGGTGACCTCTTACTAGAAGTGACAGAAGTGAGGGGAAGTAATGAAAAACTTGTGCAGCTACTGGGCTTGTCCTTTTTGCATGCCAAATGAACAGCCTAATGGCTGTGCTGTTCATGTGCAAACTAAGTAGAGGGCTGCTCTTTGGGCACGCAAATTATAACTAATCCAGCTACTTAGCTGTCCCCTGGACGTTGCAGGTAGAAAAGCCAAATGGCTGCTCTACGGGCGTTCTAGTGTTAAAAGGCATTGAGTCCCAAATCCTGGACTTGGGCCTCTCTTGCATGAGTTTAGCTTCATCCCATAGATGACAGCACTAGTCATCCAATATGGCAGCGACCCTGTTTAATTCGAGAAGGGCCCGAGTCCAGACACTTTAATTCGCTAGTCCTCTGAAATTATAAAAGTGAGGTGCCTTATCTTATAGCATTTGTAAGCTGTGAACTGGTGCTAAATGTGGGTAAAGTATGAATCATTTGGTGTAGCCTCCCTTTAAGCTATACAATTAAAATCATTTCCTGGAAAAATAAACCTCTTGGACTTGGGCCCCTTTTGAACTAACCCATTTAAATGTACAAACACGAAATTTGTATAAAACATTTACATTGAAAAATTGGAGCAATTGCAAAATTTACAGTGCCTTGCGAAAGTAACATCTTACCTCTGTCTTCCAGATTCTGCAAAAAGTGAGTACATGTCATTTTTTCTGCCATCTGACAGATCCCTCCTCACTCAAGTTTGGAGAAAGGGCTCCAACTATGAAGTCTGCATCAACCTGGAACACATTAATGCCATGTGATAAAAACAAAATTAGGAAAACTACGTTTTAGGCTTACAATTTGTCATAATTCTGCTACAACATTTTAGTTGCCTTGAACACATTTTTTAATTCCGTGACAAGACACTGACATAAACACAAACAGGTTCCAACAATTAAGGGCAATATGTGTTCTAAAAATTTCTTACATTTTTAATGTGGCCAGGGACAAAAAGCTATTGACACAGTTGCTTCTGTTCTGCCAAAAAGTCAGTCAGTCCATACAGTTTAAATCAGGGGTCTCAAACTCACGGCCTACGTGCCATTTGCTGCCCCCAAGATGATATTTTGCAGCCCCCGCCTTAATATGAAAGTTTAATGTTAATGTGGCCCGCCAGTTTGTATGAAAGACACCTTTTCAGTTTTGTGTGCGGAGGTGACAAACCAACCAATCATAGTCTCGTGGGTCCCACCAGGGAATGATTGGGCAGAGGCGCCAAGGTGAAAGTATTCTTGTTTATTCAAGAATAGAGCACACCACTTGCTCCACAAAGGCTGACCAACATCGACTTCTCCACTCCAACACTCCAAATTCTCCTCTCAAACTCCCACACTGACAGCTGTACCTGGTTCTGTTTTAAATGGTAAGCCCCTCCTCCTGGGCGTTGCTCTCCATCAGTCCCAAGAGAAAGGAAAATAATTTACAAATTCCAAGAACATAAATAAACATACTAAAATAAACAGTTTCATTCAAAGAAACATTGTGTGTTCATCACAAAGACATTCCAATAATCCTTAATAAGAAATAAATACAAACACTGAAAGCTGCGTCACACGGTGTGTCAATGACCACTTCCGGGTTACCGGGTTACTTCCGGGTAAACAAACCAAAGCTAATGTTGGCGTCGTGTGTACTTCGTGTGAATGTATGCGCGAGGATTATGAATCGGCAACCCAGCGTGCACTCAGGGCTACCTGCAGGGGGATAGGGACAGAACTAAAAGGGTAAGTTGATGTAAATGACGTGTTTACGGGTCCGTGCGTGCGCGTCAATGCGCACGTGGGTGTGTGCGAGCGTGTGTATGCGTGTGTGTGCACCTGCAGCTGCAGCTGACGGTTTCACACCGTCACACAAACTAACCAATCACAGTGGAGTATATGACTCTTGGAGGCGGGACATTGACCGGGCTTAGAGAACATTTTAGGCAGGACACCTGACTGCCCCCTCCCCAGACCAAATTAGGGAGTTCCTTACATTCCTTTTTAGAACATATTTATTCACTCGTAATTTTCTAAATACATGCAGTCAGTGCTGAACTTTTCTCTGGGCCGCACGGATCCAGAGGAAGGTTATGGTTACGGTTAGGCGCGCAGGGGCGTATCAACCCCGACCAAACAGTTCTCGTGGGCGGCTGTCACTGCAGCACACCGCTCCTGCAGGAGGTGGGTCAATGAGGAGAATAAATGTCACACACCTACATGCGTGACAGCTAACGGAGCTTTAGCATTAAACACGAGCGAAAGACAACAAGATTTAGTCTTAGACACACTAAAAATACGTGAGGAAAATGCAACACTAGACGCCTTTGAGATGAACCAGTGATGAACCAGTACTAAGTTTCCAGCTGCGTTTGCTCAGGTTGGGGCCTTGCTCCCAAACATTTCTGGGGATATTTTTGTGATGATTGACAGGTGATGTTAGAGCAAAAACAAAAACATACGTCAGCTCCTTTGCATCTTCTTCACGTGCATTCTTCTCTTGTTGAAGCCTTCTTTAAAGTAGCAGTTCTCCCTGCTCTGCCCATTCCAGGTGTGGATTTCATTCTCGGAAACAACATAGCGGGTGGAAAGGTTGTACCAGTTCCTGAGAAGACAGAAAAACCCTGTTGTGGACTTAGGTGTTGAAAATCTACAGCCAGGTTTTTAAGGTTTCCCTCATTGTGTTGTCACCAGGGCTCAAACACAGAAGTACAGTCTTGATTTGTCTGATTCCTTTCTTGCTGGAGAACATGTTTCAGTGAAGGGCTAAGATCTAACAGATTGCCTGAGGTCTCACCTAAGTCTTTAACATTGTGTCCTACAACAGTTGAATTACCAGCTACACGAGAAGAATTCATTGCAGCGCAGAAGGAAGATACATCCATTAAGAAATGTCATGCGCTTGTTCCTTCTCTTACAGAGGCTGAGAAAATGAAAACTGCGTATTTTTACAATGACTCAACTCAACTCAACTCATCTTTATTTATATAGCACTTTCAATCAGCAGCAGCCGACACAAAGTGCGGAACAAGTAAAATGAAGAAAACAAACACTAAAACATCTTAAAACAGAAGATTAAATATAGAGAGATAAAAACAATAAAAACCAGTACAGCAACACAGCAATAACAGAAGTCTAATGTTGAATTAAAAGCTAGAGCATAAAATGGGTTTTCAGGCGGGTTTTAAAAATGGGCAGTGATGGAGCTTCTCTCATGCACAATGGCAGAGAATTCCAAAGCTTTGGAGCAGCAACAGCAAAAGCTTTGTCCCCTCTGAGCTTCCGTCTGGACCTCGGTACCTCCAGAAGCAGCTGATCAGCTGATCTGAGGCACCGGGCCGGCGAGTAAGGAGAGAGAAATTCAGAGAGGTACAGCGGGGACAGACCATGTAAAGATTTAAAAACAAATAAAAGAATCTTAAAGTGAATTCTAAAATGCACAGGCAGTCAGTGGAGCGATGCTAAAATGGGCGTGATGTGGTCTCTCTTACGACCTCCAACCAGAAGACGGGCAGCTGCATTTTGAACACGTTGGAGACGTGAGAGAGACGACGGGCTGAGTCCCAAATAGAGAGAATTACAGTAATCCAGCCAGGACGTGATGAACGCTGTTTCAAAATGTGCAGCTGTTAAAAAAGGTTTTACCTTAGCCAGTTGCCGAAGATGAAAAAAGCTTGACTTCACCA
Source organism: Oryzias curvinotus (assembly GCA_023969325.1). NCBI lineage: Eukaryota > Metazoa > Chordata > Actinopteri > Beloniformes > Adrianichthyidae > Oryzias > Oryzias curvinotus. The sequence continues at coordinate 745,329 of CM043725.1, read as the reverse complement.
CTGAGCTTATCTGCTGATCCAGTTTAAAATGACTGTCCAGTTTAAAACCCAGATTAGAAACATTTGTTTTTAAAAAGTTAGTAAAGGGACCCACATCAACTTGGGAAGGTTCACTAAAATCACTCGGTCCAAAAACTAAAACTTGTTTTATTTTCATTAAAACCCAGAAAGCTAAGGGCCAACCAGTCCTTAATGTCCTGAAGACATGACAGGAGCTGCTTCATGGAGAGATCATCCTTCTTTTTTAGGGCAGATAGATCTGGCTGTCATCTGCGTACAAGTGAAAAGATATGCAGTGCTTCCTCAAGATTGATCCTAAGGGCAACAGATACAGAGAGAACAAGAGTGGTCCTAGAACGGATCCTTGTGGAACCCCATAAGAAACCCGAGTTGTGGAAGATTCAAAACCACCCAAGCTGGCACACATGGTTCTTTCTGCCAGGTAAGACTTAAACCAGTCCAGTGCTGTACCTTGGATCCCCACAGAGTTCTGGAGCCTAGATATTAAAATACTGTGGTCTACAGTGTCAAATGCAGCTGTTAGAACCAGGGCAACATAGTCTCCATCATCGTTTGCCAGTAGAATGTCATTGCTGACTCTTAGTAATGCTGACTCTGCCTAAAGCCAGACTGGAAGACTTCAAGAATTTGATGTTGGCTTAGGAATTCCTCTAGCTGAGAGTAGACTGCTTTCTCCAGGAGTTTAGAGATGTAAGGCATCTTGGAGATGGGTCTGAAATTAGCCAGCACAGTACTGTCCAGGCTAGGTTTTTTAAGTAGAGGCTGTACTGTTGCATGTTTGAAAACCTCCTTGAAAAGCTTGGGAGGGATAGAATCTTGGGGAGAACCTGATGGTTTGCTCTGACTGACCAACTCATCTAAGAATTGAAGAGACACTGGCTCAAAGTCTCTGAAAAAGGCTGAGCAACAAACATAAACCGAAGGGTCAGAAGAAGGGAGAATAATGCCAGCCCTTAATGTTTGAAACCTTAGAATTAAAAAATTCTAAAAACATATTGCACAGTTGGGGTGAAGCTTCAAGAGACTCTGCCTGTTGAACATTCAGAAAACAAAATCGATCACCTTAAAAAGCACCCGTGGGTTGTGCTGATTAGAAATAATAATAATGACAATGATGGCTTATTAATCTGCCGATGGACAAGCGGAAACCCTGTTGAGGAGTGGGCAGTGACTAATTAGGTGGTTGTGCCTACAGTCTTTCGTCCTCAGGTGTTGATACTGGCTCGTGATCATCCATGGTCGGGACTCCTTGGGGTTACAAAAACCTATGATCGTGTCCTTCAACATTTCTTTTGGCCTGGACTCAAGTCTGATGTCATTCATTACTGTCGCACTTGTCACATATGTCAGTTAGCAGGAAAGCCTAACCAAGCAGTTCCGCCTGCCCCCCTCGTTCCTATTCCTGTGCATGAGGAACTATTCGAGAAGGTCATTCCTGATTGTGTGGGACCACTGCCGAAGGCAAAAACCGGAAACCAGTTTATACTTACCATCATGTGTGCATCTACAAGGTTCCCTGAAGCAGTCCCTTTGAGGAAAAAAACAGCTACTGTTATTACTGTTATTATCAAATATTTCATCCATGCAGTACACTGATCTTAACAGACCTTTAGCATTGTTTTTACCAGAAGAAACACTGGGGAGTTTTGTCCTGGTTGACGCGGAGATGCTTGGTCGAGTTGTATCCCAAGTAAACACTACAACCTGCCTTTTAGATCCCATTCCCACTTCACTTTTTAAACGATTTTATGGATTCTTTGAGTCAGAGCTTTTAAATATAGTTAACTGCTCTCTTCAGATGGGGGTCTTCCCCTCTGCCTGTAAAACGGCGGTGGTGAGGCCCCTTCTGAAGAAGAGTCAATTAGATCCAGAAAATCTGGATAACTATAGACCCGTATCCAACTTACCATTTTTAAGTAAAATTATAGAAAAAAGTGTCGCTACTCAACTGCATGAGTTTTTAAATGCCCAAAAAATTTTAGAAAAATATCAGTCTGGTTTTAGGAAAAACCACAGTACAGAGACAGCTCTTTTAAAGATCGTTAATGATCTTAGATTAAACTATGACTCACAGAAACTTTCTGTTCTGGTGCTACTAGATCTTAGTGCCGCTTTTGATACAGTAGATCACCAGATTTTATTAGACAGACTTAGGAGTCTAGTGGGTCTCTCTGGAAATGTTCTTAAGTGGTTTTACTCTTACCTTACAGATCGACACTTTTATGTAAGTATGGATACGTGCTCTTCAGGAATCCATGAAATAAGTTGTGGGGTTCCCCAAGGGTCAATTTTAGGACCAATACTTTTTAATTTGTATATGTTGCCTCTTGGGGAGGTCATCAGGAGACATGGCGTTGACTTTCACAGCTATGCTGATGATACACAGCTTTACATCGCCATGTCTCCTGATGACCTTGAACCTATTAACACTCTTTTAAATTGTATTTTAGATATTAAGTCATGGATGGCAGAAAACTTCTTGCAGCTCAACCAGGACAAAACTGAAGTTTTAATCATTGGTCCTGAAGACGAGAGAGAGATAATTTTACCACATCTTCATAATTTTAAACCTTCTCCATGTGTGAGAAACCTGGGCGTACTTTTTGACTCTGAGCTAGATTTTATCCCACACATTAAAAATGTCGTTAAGACAGGATTTTATCATCTCAAAAACATTGCCAGAGTCCGCCTGTTCCTCTCTCTTGCCAGCACAGAGGTGCTAATGCATGCTTTTATTTTTAGTCGTTTAGATTATTGTAATGCCCTGCTCTCTGGTTTACCCAAAAAGTCGATCTCAAATCTACAACTTCTACAGAACTCAGCGGCACGAGTTCTGACGAGGACCAGGGGGCGGGAACACATTACACCGGTTTTAAAATCGCTGCATTGGCTCCCTGTGCGTTTCAGGATTGATTTTAAAATTCTTTTAATGGTTTATAAATGTTTTTATGGTCTTGGGCCTTCTTATTTGAATGATATTCTTTTAAAATATGAGCCCTCGCGGACCCTGAGGTCCTCCAGTGCTGGCCTCTTAGTTGTTCCTAAAGTGAGGACCAAAACTTATGGTGAGGCTTCGTTCTGCCATTATGGTCCTCGCCTGTGGAACAGCCTGCCGGAGAACCTCAGGGCCGCAGAGACTGTAGAGGTTTTTAAGAAGAGGCTCAAGACCCACCTTTTTAATTTAGCTTTTAGTTGATTTTAACTGCTGAATTATTCAATTACTTTTATTATAGGCTATTTTATGTATTTCATTTCATTTTATGCATCTTATTCCCAGTTTTATTTTATTTTTATTTTTTATTTTTTAATAAATCTTATAATTTTAGAATCTTATAATGATTTTAGCCCCAGTGTTTCTTGTTTCTTGTGGGAGTCTTTTCTGCCAGGGTTGCCGGCTTGCCCGGTGGCTGTTGCTGCAGTTCTTGCCCTTGCTGGGGCGGCTGGGGTTTAATTTTGCAGCCTCACGGCTGTGAAGTGGACCCCGGTGCTGTCCCGGTCTGGGTTGGCGCTGTGGCGATGCTCCCGGGGCTGGGCTGGCTCCTGGTATGAGGAGATTCCCAAATACCGTTTCCTCACAGCAGAGCCAAGCCATACTTGTTTGTTTGTTTATTTATTTATTTATTTATTTATTTATTTATTTATTTATTTATTTATTCTAACTTTCATTGATAGTCAATTTTCATTGTCGTGGGTCATGTGTTTTAATGGAGGGGAGTGGGAGGGGTGAAGGGTGGGTTGGGTTTTTACTGTAATGTTGCGTGTTTTTTTTTTTGTTTTTTGTTTTTAATGTTAAAGCGCTTCGAGCTGCACGAAATGCATGATAAGCGCTATTTTATAAATAAAGTTTGATTTGATTTGATTACTAAGGCTTTGGTGAAGTTTTTCTCAGTGTTTGGTCTACCAAAAGTAATCCAAACACATCAAGGCACTAACTTCAAGTCCAAGGTTTTTAGAGAAGTATTAAAAGGATTGAGTATTCGTCACGTCACATCTAGTTCTTATCATCCGGAGAGCCAAGGAGCACTAGCACGATTTAATCAAACACTGAAGTCAATGGTCCGCAAGCATTGTCTGGCTTCTGGTATGAGTTGGGATGAGTCCCTTCCCTTTTTGATGTTTGCTGCTCGTGGAGCAGTACATGAGTCTCTGGGATTCAGCCCTGCTGAATTAGTGTTTGGACATTAGGTCAGAGGACCACTACAGATTCTACAGGAGAGGTTAGTGGATCTTGAGAAGCCTGTTTGACATCTCCCTGAGTATGTTGTAGAGTTAAGAAAGCGACTAAAAAAAGCATGTTCCCTCGCTCGTGACACTCTAGCCTCCTCTCAGGAAAGGATGAAAGGACACTTCGAAAGAAAAACAGTGGTTCGCTCCTTTCAGCCCGGTGATCAAGTCCTACTTCTTTTACCTATACTCAGTTCTGCGTTGTCTACCAGATTTTCTGGTCCATGCATAGTTGAGAAAAAACTCAGTGAGGAAAAATATGTGCTTAAGACACCTGACCATCGACGGAAAACTTCAATTCCATGCACCATTTCTGTGCAAAGAAAAAACACAGTTACATGCAATCTAAAACTTGAATGAGATATTGTGTACTGCTATCTATTCCATGTTCACCAATGAGCAAAACACGGAGAGGATTATTTGGCAAGGCTTTGCCTTATCCACTGCTTCATCCCCCTTTGAAACAGCTCTTCCCTCGTTACTGAGACGTTAAATGTCATGGCCATCTTTTCAAGTACGACGAGGATGGCTGATACACTAAAACAGTGTTTTTTACAACCAGTGGTGGGAAATTGTCCTCGTTAACTGTTCTAGAAACATTTCCATCAGTTCTGTCCACATACTTAATATTATTCTTTTAGTTGGCATTCACATCTTTTCATTTTGGCATAAGGCGCCGTTAAATTCCATGATATAATTTTCCATAAAACATTCGGGTAACAAAAACCCCCTTAACGGAGCCCACGGGTGGAAGCCAGGGAGGAGGGAAGGGCAAAGAATGAGCGCTGAAGGTAAGAAAGAGAATGAACTACTGCGCACCTGGGCTTAAATAGGACGCTGAGCAGGTGAGTTAATTAACTGAACCGCTATGGGAGTAACCTGTAAAACACTGCCGAGTGTGTCTTCCAGAAATTGCGACGGGTCGCTTATTTCTGTCAGACAACTCTTGCAGTAAGAAATATTTATTTCCACATACTTAATTTTCACATTCTTTAAGTTGGCATTCACATCTTTTCGTTTTGGCGTAAGGCTCCGTGCAATTCCATGAGATAATTTTCCATACATTCCCAACATTCGGGTAACAAACACCCCCAACACCAAGATCATCAAGAAGAAGAAAAATGTAAATGTATAATCAGTATGTAATGGGATGAGGTGTGTTTTCAGTGGCATTCCACGAGGGATCATAGGTTTTATAGTATTTTAGCTGGGCTGAACCTTAAGCATTTAGAGGTTGAGTATAACAAGCCTCTAAATGGAGATGCCTCTAACAGAGTGTCATCTGCTTAAGCAGGGCAGATAGAAAACTGGCTTGTGGACACAAGATTTAACTAAGTTTGAGAGCGTAAGTGATATACTTTTTCTGGTCACGGCTAAAATTGCTCATGGTGTTATTTAAACACTACCAATTCAACCGATGACACAAAAGATTATCATCTCACTATTGAAACAGCCTTAATATAATCTCCATGGCTGAATTCTCTCATAACCACACGATCCCTTACAAACCATTAGAGCTGTGAATTCTGGCGGCCGGACATACACAAACCACTCTTCATAAATCTTTCCCCCCAAAACCAGAGGGAGCAGCCTCAGAAGAACAAGTGGAGCGAGACTGAAGACACGACAGTCATCATCATACTAAAACCACTCCAAGCATTGAGAAGGAAAGACCAAAAACGCAAGACATGAATATCCAGAACAGGAACATGGGGCCCAAGATTGAACTACCCAGAACAAGAACACAAGATGAACGGATGACCGTGGGACCAAAGCCACGCAAATTTCAGGTGGCCCAATCATTGACAAATCATAGTCATTCAACCAAAGAATGAATAAACGACACGCTGCACAAAAGCGAGAGATGACATAAAGGGAGAGGCATACATCAATGAACCATCCAGATCCATAGAAGAAAATAAATCCGGACGGGTGGAGGACCATACTTCATGGACAATGTGGAAACCCAGATTTGAAAATGAATTTTAACGACAGAGACGCAAAAGACCAGGGATACAGAGGAAAACTGACCACCGAGAAAACATCAATAACACACAAAACGAAGGGGAGCCCATAGCCTACACAAAGTCCAGTACAGGGCTTCTGATAATACAGTCGATATAATGACTGCCACGACAGCTGACAGGTAAAACGATGAACACTTCGAGCGACAACTGAATGCCAAGAGACCCCAGTGGGAGGCATAGAGGCAGAACAGTGAGAACATCAGTGATAACAGTCATCCCCAGCCACATATCGCGTTCGGAGGGAAATCTTGGAGACGGCATGGGCAACCGAAGAAAAAACAAACTAATCCGGAAGGCGCACGAGGAACTAGGCCACTGATGCCCATAAAGATGAACTGCGAGGCGCTAACAGGTCCAAATCAAATCAACCTGAACAGTTCCTAGGGCCACCCTCAGAGGCAGATTTGAAAACGATGCCCTGGAAGAATCCATCACATAGCCCCCACAAACCTCCAAACCAACCAGAGAGAGAATAACAAATTAACTGTCCAGTCGAGAAAACAAGGCTGCGAAGAGACTGACACACTCGCGAATGTGGCTAACGCAAGTCCCCGAAGGTCAGGGCAGGACCCACTGGGGTACACAGAGCAGGGCGACGGCCCACACACCAGCCGGCCCAAAGGAAGGAAGGGCGGAGCAGAACCAGACGCAGGTTACGAACGAAGATAGCAGAGTGAATCAAAATGGTCATGGACGCTGCATAAAAGGGACCAATCATAGGGAAAATGTCCACAGAGGAGAGACGGGTCCAACAGAGACTATTCAGCATGCTGACTAAACCTACAAATGTACACAGCAGCTACAACAAACAAAAGAAAATAAACAAACAGAGAGCCGCCATAATAATAAAGCCAGCATCGAATAAAGACAGGCAAGATTTACATTCACCTCCTAATTAACAAACAGCAACAGAGAAAATGCCAAAAAAAACAAAACAAAACACAACTAATTCAGCCAGCATGAGAAACCTGTCTAAACGAGGACAACCAGCCCTCACAACTAGGGCTGGGAATCACTGAGTACCTCACAATACGATACGATTTGCGATACATTGCACACGATAACGATACTATCTCGTCTCTACCAACTCATGATATACCAAACTTTAAGAAAGAAGAACTTGAAAAACTGTTTTTTGGAAAATATTTCCTCATTTATTTCCCCATGATAATAAACAACTTGTGTCCTATTTGGTGTAATGAATAACAGACTTTTGTGTAACATTGCTGAAATCAGTAATAGTCTGTCTTTGACAAACAATGACGATTTTTATTTGAACATATCTGTAAAATTTGGTTTAAACAATAGTGAACATGAACAGCAGTGTCATTATTTAGTACAAAACTGCTGTAAACAGGATAAAAATGAATAAGTCAAGTAGCTGCCAGACATATTGGCATTAACTTTTGAAAAACAAAACCATAGCCATCGCTTAATTTAAAAAAATAGCTATAAATCAGATATTAATTATGTGAACAAATTATAGTGTCTTTGTTCAAAATGAATGACACTATTTAGTGCAAATGTGGTGTAAACAAAATTATGATTCTCACAGAAAAATAAAAATCAAGTAGCTAGGAACTTTCCTTTAAGTTATTTAAGACATAAACTGCTTTCAAAATAAATAACCAGGGATAAAATACATGAACTTAAAGTGCATCCAAAAGTAAACATATTTGTGAACAACACGTTTGGGTAAAGCTGCATGCAGATGTATGTTTATATGTTCATGTTTTTCTGGAGAACCACAGGGTTTTTAGCGTCAAGACGCTGCTCATCTACCGCTGCTTAGAGGAGAAGGGGGGTCTAAGGGCAGGAATGCCTCTCTTTCTTCCGTTTCCATCTCAGCTGTAGCTCTGGTCTGGCCGTACAGTACAGGGATCCTTTTTTCAGTATTTCCGAGAGGTAATGTCAAAGTGTGGCTCTACTGCATTCAATAAAAACCCAAATCCCTCGTTCTCCACCGCGCTGCAGGGACGGACACCGTTTTCCGTTTGTTATTGCCGGTGCTCTGGCTCTGAAGACGGCAGTAGTTTTGTCTGAAAAAAGGTATTCACGCCGGGCTGTGTCGGCTTCAGGCCAATCGCGGGACTAAATATCGCGATATTTTGGCACACCCCTATTCACAACCACAGAAAAGACCCCACAACCCCTGAAACAATAACCGGACGATGCAGAACTACACAGCAGAAAATGAACCAGGCAGACCCAGGAAGTCCAAGAACAGAGAACTACAATTCCCAGGGTCCTTAGGGCCGTGACGTCACCGATGACCAGGTCAAACAGGAAGCTTTAGAAACCTAACAGAAAAAAAAAAAAAACACTGGAAAAGAACCGCATGCCTGCTCACCGTAGAAATTCTGATGACCACAGCAGACGAGGAGACCCGGACAGCTCCTGATCGAGTGCCGCTGACAACCCGAACACCGCAGGAAGCGTACCCTCACAGATGCATGCCCGTGGGCGACGAGAACGCGCTGGGCGCCGCCATCCGCCCACTGAATCGCCGCAGAAGGAGAGGCAGACGCGGGAAAACGAAAGCCCCAAATCAGAAAAGGGGGGTCATCAACTCGAAAAAACGGGGGGAATACAGTAAAATGCTGAAGAAAAGCAGACCAGCGGGCACGGAGAACGGCGACGAACGAGCGCTGAAGGTAAGAAAGAGAATGAACTACTGCGCACCTGGGCTTAAATAGGACGCTGAGCAGGTGAGTTAATTAACTGATTAATTAACCTATGGGAGTAATCTTATTTTTGGAGGCTGGTGTGCCGCGGGATTTTTTTCAAGGTTAAAGTGTGCCGTGGCTCAAAAAAGTTGGAAAAACACTGCACTAAAACAGCCACATAAAACCACTTTTTATAACATGGGTTTAATTAAACATTACAGATGGAGATGCCATCATTTTCTATTCATGTAACACAGTTCATTCCACTGCATACCTGCTAGGGTTGGGTGATGTCCCCTAAATTGGCCGTTGACGATGTTTGCAGTCAACCATCGGGATGGACGATGACATCGTCGGGGGGGGGGCGTATTTTTACATTTTTCGGTCTTATATAACTGCTATTCGTTATTTTGCTTTTTTCATTTTATTTCCCAACTAATGACTCATCCGCGATGATCCAGTATAAACTGAGGGAAGTGACTTCAACAAAAAAGTAACAAACAAAAAAGAAAAGAAGTGGTCCGCTCCCGCACTAAACTAGCGAAGTGGACCGGCGGAGTGCGGACTTACAGCTTTGTGTTTGATGGGAAGTTGGGGGGGGGGGGTACATGAGCGGTATGTGTGGGAGATTTAGGACTGCGATCCGTCCCGCAGCTCTAGGGGTACGAGCTACCGAACTCAGAACCGGTGTGGGTACCAGATGTTCTTGGGTTGCCGTATGTTCTCGGGGTCCTTCGGGGTCCTTCGACCAATGATGACGTCACACTATTTGATTGGCTGTAAGTTGCCACAACCAATGAGTTAACGTCGCTAAGTTTTTTTTTTAAACTTTATTGACAATTGCGGTATCATACATTAACAATGACATTAACGTTAACAACGAACAATAATAATGTAATCAATATTGCCTCGAAGATCAGTCACCATTGCCAAACATAACATATTAAGATAGAAAATAAAGAATAGAGGGGAAAAGAGAAACAATGAACATAACACACAAATAAATAAAAACATAAGTAAAATAAAATAAAGGAACATAAAAAAAATCTAAATAGTCTAATACTAGTTAAGTTAGGGGTACTCGTGAAGTTTGTATTTCTGAAAAAAACTAAGCAATTTCAAGCCATTCTTCTTTTTCATATAATGAAGTGATTGAAAGTAAAAACAGAGCTCTTTATTAAATGTTATAAAAAGCGGTTTGGTCTTCAAAACTTGACCTCACCAAGATGGCGGTGCTCTCCTCCAATGAGGAACCACGTAATCTCTCCTCTAGTGATATAACTCATTGGAAGGACCCCGAAGGACCCCGAGAACATCCGGCAACCCGAGAACATTCGGTACCCACACCGGGTCTAAAAGTGAGTGTCTGAGCACAGCACACACAGCGGTTTGGGCTTCAAAGCAGAAATGTCGCTCAGTCCTTAGAAAACATTCAAACAATCACGTGGATTTGTGTTTCCAGTCGTCTCCCGATTTAATAAAGGCTGATGATATTCTTACATGTTTAATGTGCAGCCAGCATGCAGCGCCACCCAAAGCTAATGTTGTTAGCCTGTGTTAGCATACTGCTAATCCTGGCTCCATTCAGAAAAAGCGCTGACAACACGGATTAAGATTCAAATGATGACCGAACAGGTGTTTCATAATAACCGTAACATTATTAAAAGCACGTTTAGAAGATCGTCTCGTATTTTACCGAGCTGACATGTCAATGAATATAGCCGCTCGGCGCTGTTTAACGTAGTTTTGTATTGAATTGTTACATTCAATAAAGTTTGGAAAAAAAAAAGCCGCTCGGCGGAATTTATATCCTTCCGGTTTTCAAACCCTACTGCGCATGTGCGAATGATTTATTCCGACGGAAAGTGTGACCTTAGTGAACGTTTTTATATTCAGAAAACATTTTTCTGGGCCCATGTACACGGTTGGATTCTAATCCGACCATTGATCCTATCAAGATATTTTGTTCATGTAACCGCGGCTTATGGGGTCCACTCGCAACGTGGCGGGGGCGTGGCATCACGATGGTGGCCTCTCCATCGGGATGTCAGTCACCCATCACGATGGACGATGATATCGTTCATCGGCACAACCCTAATACCTGCTGTAGTGTCCATGCATGTCTTTGCCAACTTCAACTTCTGCGATGTTACTGTGAGAAAAATTGAGACAAAAGAAAAGGGTCACAACATGTTTTAATAAAAAAAAACTTTTTTTTCTCGCCTATGAGGAAAATCACTATTGTTACCTCTCCCCACAAACACTTGCGTGTGCACAGATTTCATCCTTGGTAAAAGGTTGACAGCACAGTGGACAAGCAACCTATGAAAATAACGAGTCTAAGTTATAATCACTTAGTACTTAATTGTTGCACTTATAGGCTGTCAAATAAACATAATAATGGTACTTTATAATGTGTACTGTGGTGTGCTCACCTTACTCTCCAAAACTTGTCGGCATTTCTAGTGGGATCTGTAACGGTTGTTTGTACAAAACATAATTCAACACTACTTACTAATCAAAATTCCTTGTAATTTAGCTTGTACCATACATAATGGACAAATGTAACTTTTTTTGGTTGTCTATTCCATCTGTCTGGCAGAGAAAACCCAAGGAGTGGGAGACAAGCATAATTTGAGGTGCTAAAGAAATTATAGGAAAGCATTTGCAATATCAACTGCGACATCAAATTTGCAATAATCAAAAGAAATGAACAATTCTAGACTTCATGAAATTAACAATTATAATTATATTAAAAGAAATAAAATTAATAACTCACGACATCATCATCATCATCAATAACTTTGTCTTCTGCAGGTACTGTCTGTACAAATTAACAGAAGATAGTGGAATAAGACAAAAAGCATTGGACAGTGCCTTAACTGGACAGTGTTGATATTTGCATGCCTAATGATCCTAGATGATGTATTAGACAAGGTTCTGCCAAAGCAGCTTGGATTGAATACAATTAAAAAAATATATAAAATATAAATATAGAAAAATATATGGTTTTCTATGAAGGTAGATGACTTGAGGTGTTAGGATTATGGTCTCCTCCCACTCCTACCAGGGAATCCTTGCCTCACCTGTTTCCATTCTCCTCATCAATCTTCAGTCTATTTTTGGACTCCTCAGTCCTCACCCTCCAGCTGACGTCAGTCTGTCTGCTCTTAGCGGTAGAGTATTGAACCACGCTAAACTCTAGACCTCGTCTAAGCCAAGTTCGATGCCTATGCCAAGAACCCTAATCCACTGTTTGTCTGCGCCTTTAAAAATTGCCTCCAGCGTCATCCTCACCGTTGATCTCGTCTACCGTCCAGGATCAGGACACAAAGCAAGACTACACAAGACTTCACAGTCGTTGCAAACCCCCCTCAAGACCAGTCGATCTTCATTCCTTCAGACGTCCAAGCCACAAGCCGTCAAAGCCAGAACTCTGCACCACCACTGGGACTCAGTAATGACATTTTCTCTTCAACCATCTGTTCTGTCCTGCTTCTGGGTCCAGCCTCATTAACTCTAACATGAAGTGGGACAATGACTAGAACATAGGACATGTTCGTAGTGATACAAAAAAATCAAAAGAAAGGCTTGATTTCAGATTGTATATTTTACTCTGACAGCCATACCTCATTATTGCTGTTAATGCTACATTCCTTGACATGAGAGACTTTTGGCATGGCCTGGAACTCTGGAGCAGACATGGGCAGCGGAGTGGTGTCAAGAGTGTGCTGGATAGGCATAATATACAGCCAAGACTTTCCGATCTTAATAATGCTGGTCCCAGTGTATCCCTCATCGTCAGGTGGCACAAGGATGAGTTTTCGTTGGCCTAATCCTCCCGCTTCCATCAACATTATAAAAATCATCAGCTCTTTGTTCAGAGAAAAATTCTCAAACATACCTTCATCAGTAACAAAATCAATTCAAACTCAGATACATTTAGAAAGAGACAACAAAGTTTTACCCATGGCTTTGTAAAGCATCCATGCCCCTTCCAGTTCACTCATTTTGGGGTACACCTGTGACCTGTGGGTGCCAGTAGTAAACATTTTAATCAAACATGTTTCCCCCCACCTGCACTTAAATCCACTTTTAGAAATTTGATGTGAGGTAACGTACCTGCTTATGACCAGCATCCTCAGGAATATTGATCGTTCTTTTTCCCAACCTAGCCTGTAAAAGCATGAGCTCCTCTGAGGGTTTAGGAGTTTTTTCTGAGGCAGTAGGCAGAACTGGACAGAGGAAGTTTTGCTGCAGAGCCTTTTATTGGTCATTCATAACTGGGGTCTTGCATTCCTCCTTTGTTTAAATAACTCGGGAAAACTTCTAAAAGAATTTTGGGGGGAAAATTAAAGATGTGTCATCTGTATAACTAAACCTATCTCTTACTTACCACTTATCACTCTAACAATAATAATAGTCATAATAATAACAATAATAATAATAGTAATGTGGCACTGTAATTTAAAGCACAAACCTGATTTAATTTCAGTTACAACATTTACTCAATCGTATCGTAATTAATTTATTTTAAGTTTATTTATACAGCACTACTAACAACCTCAGTTGCCCAAAGAGCTGTACAACATAAAAACAAGATAATATCCAGAATAAGCTATAACACAAGCAGATCTATCTTAATAAGAATTATATAGACATATCTTTTGACCAACAACATCCGAACCTGACCATACTTTGCTGCTCAGTGCTGCCTGAAGGCCCCTGTGTAGGTACTGTCAAAGACATCTGTTGTGATGGTCTCTCTGATGTCTCATGCCTGGAGTCCCTAGCTGCCTGTGCAGGCTGACCCCGCAAACTTCATGAATAATACATTGAGTATTAACATCATCAACTCAGTAAAACAAAAGTCTTGCTGTTAAGTTAATCAGGGATGTTTCTCATTAACAGCTCAGCTACAGTCGCATTAATCTTTGGTATAAAAAACTGACAATTGCTTTTGATACTTACTTGATGGTGGATTATTTAAGAATCTTCTAAGCATTTGTAGCAAACTCACTACAGCGCTGCGCAAGTCATCCTAAAGAAATTCAGTGAAATGAATAAATGAACTAGCAGACAACAGTGACTGAAATGTTGATCTATTTGCCGTCATTATGGTACATATAAGCTTTACCTCTTTCGGGTCTGTCATTTCTGGGAAGATAACGAGGGAGGAAGAAATCAAAAGTTAAGTAAGACACCTATAACTAATGAACAAGCTTATAACTGTATAAACATGCAAAAAGTGCAAAAATAATAATCAATGAAAATTAAAAATTAGCAGTAAAACAAAAATTAGTTTTATGCTACATCATCACGGGTGAGATGCTGCTACATTTTTAGCATTTGTTAACAACATGCTAAGCTTCCTGTACTTTGAGTTGCGTAATAGCTCTGTCTCTGTCTGGCTAACTGAAGTGTACATGTATATTTAATAAAGTGATTTTCACATGAGAAAAGCTTACAGCACAAAAAACCTGCTGCACTTTCTTACCTTGTTCTTTATGGCCGTTCGTTCACATTTTCATCCATGTTACATTCACCGTTTTCTCTTTCAAAGGCTCTGAAAAATGAAAGTCCCGCCCCGCTGCCTTGCCTGTTTTGAGATGCAAACTTCGGCCAATCAGATCAGCCAGAAAGGTTTCCGCCCCCAAGTGACAAAAACACCCCCTAAATCCTGATGAAGGTGCGAATAGGCACTGACCGTGCGGGATCCCTGCTCAGTTAGAATTGCAGCCGTGCATTTTCAAAATACGGGGTCGCTCGGTTAGAATTGCGGCTGCGCGGTTGTAAGGTTCCTCACTCAATTCCTGAATGCGCCCGCTCAGTTGTCTTTATGCCCTTTCAATTAATGGCAGAGATGAAATGCCATAAAACGCATGCGAAAACATGTGTTTTTCAAAATTAAAAAAGTTTTTGAAAGCAAAAAAAGTTTTTTCAATGCAAAAAAAATTTGAAAGCAAAAAAAAAAAAAATTGGAAAGCGACTGCAATTTATTTCTGCCACTACGTTGCACACAAAACTTGGAAAGTTTTAGTGGCAGAAATATCACTCCATATAATGGACGTGTCAAACTCAAGGCCCGTGGGCCAAATGTGGCCCACAATGGCACCATTGCCCACTATGTTAAAACATGTTCCTTGCAGCTCAGTTTGTTATTTTTCTTAATTCACTTGGACAGACTGATCCTTCATTAGTGGAGTTATGTGGGTTTTAATAAGCGGGCAAAATGTAAAAGGATTTATTCTAGAGTAACAAGCAAACAAATGTTTTCTATACAACTGTAATTGTCATTTTAAAAAGTTAGAATACATAAATAATGAGTTATTTAACATTAAGGAGTAGTTACATTTCTTTTTCATTACATTTAGTTACATGTATAAGTTATATCTGGCCCTTTGAGGAAAACCACTTTGCTGATGTGGCCCTCAGTGAAAATACGTTTGACCCCTCGCTGTAAATATAGAAAGGCAGGAAGATAGAAAAACTCTATACAAGTTCACACCATTTACTAATTATGACACGTTATGCTTGCCAAAAAACAACTCGACAGACTGCGATTCCCTAAATGGTAAAACAAATACGAGCAATATACATGAGGAAAAATGATGAAAATACAAACAACAACCAACAGCTGTGTAATACACTGTAAATTGTAATAGTTTTCCTGACTCACATATACTTAGTTAACTACTTAGTTAACTTTACTCAGTAATATAAATACATACTTCTTACAAGGTTTTGTTGAGTTACAGTCAATTGCAGGTTGAAAGTAACAATTTACTTAATTGTTTGAGTGACGCTTACTCGAAACAAGCAATTAGCAACAAAAGATGCAATGACGTTATTACACCAGTGAGAGGCAGCAGTGCAATAAAGCGTACCTAATGTGCAGAAAAAAAACAAAGAAAAAGAAGCGGCACTGCAAGAGCATGCGTAATTTGTAGGTATCTCGGCGCCAATGAGTTATATCACTAGAGGCGACATCACGTGACTTCTCATGGGAGGAGAGCCACCGCCATCTTGGTGAGGTCAAGATACTGCTTTGGTGAATGGATGTGAACATAGTTTTTCCAAAATGCCAGCACATTGTGCGGGTTTTAACTGCCTAAATCGTAGAAATGAATCTACAAAGGAGGAAGGCATAACATTTCACGGGTAAATAATTTTTTCTTTTTTAATTTAAAGCTGCAGGGGCATCATTAATAGTACACATTTTGGCATGCATGATGATCATGCTGCAGGGCTAGCATGATCATCATGCTACATGATGTATGTATAATTTGCTATCGACATAAATGTAAACCTTTTAAAAAAAACTATATACAGTATACCAGTACTAGGCTATTATTGCAATACAGATTTATACATTTCTGACTCAGTGACTGAACATTTCTTGCAGATTTCCAATGGATTCTGAGTTAAGGAAAAAAGGGGCATTAGCTATAAAAAGAGCTAACCCAGATGGATCTCTCTGGTTGCCAACAAGCAAGACAGTCTGGCTATGCTCTAAACATTTTTTGGAAACAGATTTTGACAAGACTGGCCAGACTGTTCGCTTGAAAGTTGGCACCATACCATCTGTGTTCGATTTTCCAAGTCATTTACAGGTGAGCAAAAATAATTAGTGCTAATGGTCGCCATAAACATTGTATTACCTTCTTCAAACAACATCAGGGTTTGTGGGCATTACCTTGTATTAATTATACAATAACATTTTTGTTGTCAGGCATTACTGGTTATTAATGGGTTGGGCCTTTGGCCTTCTGCTCTGGCATTAATGATATCTGTCCTCTGGCCCAACCCATTAATAACCAGTAATGCCTGACAACAAAAATGTTAGTATTATTAATAAATACAATGTATTTTTGTTTAAAGGAATTTATCCATCTTGCAGGTTGACACCATTAAACAGTTGAAAAGAACAACCAAAAACAGCAGACGTTCTACAGAGACTGCCAATGCAACAGAAGTGCAACAATCACAGATTTCAGATGAAGATCATAATCTGTCTACTTCAATAAATGTGAATACTATTTTAATTTTGTTATATTCTGAGGCTGTAATACCAATGTAGATATGTTGTATATGTGCACACATATTGCATTGATTAAGTTATTTTCTATCGAAATTAATTTTTCTTTAATTAATTAATTTTTCTTCTTTCTCTTTTAAATAACGAATTAGATAAAATCGACTCATCTTAATTTGCAGGATCACACATATGACTTGCCTGATGCTGCTGAAATGAAGAATCGGTTGGATCGACTCAACTCCCAGAGAGAACATTTAGAAGAACAACTGAGAAATGTTCGGAGGAGAGAAAAACAAGCAAGGGTAACCTGTGATTGCCTTTTGGAAGAGCTCAGTGAAAAAAACATGTTGACAAGTGAATTGCAAGCAAAACTAAGTTCTTTTGCAGGTAAGTCATGTCCCTGTTGTGTCCAGCGCAAACCATTAGTCATTTGAAATATTTTTGAATATTTATTTTTTCACTGGGGAGGACCTTTACATATAGCTCATTTAAATAACTTTTCAGACTTTCCTGTGGAACTTCTCCAAAAGCCAGTGCAGGAATACAGTGAAGAACAACGTGATTTTGCCCTCACACTGCATTCTATAGTCCGAAAGCTTATGATTATTTGAGAGATGAAAAGTGTATACCTCTGCCTCATCCAAGAGCACTTTGTCGGTAGGTATAATTAGAAGGGCTTTTTCTGTTCTGCAGTGAATTTTCTGTTATGATTTTGTTATGTATTATTGTGAAACAAAATGTTCATACTCCAGTGTAACTGTGCTCTCTTCCCCTTGTACATCTTTAGAACAGTTCTTCAGAACATTACAAATATAAATTTTTATATTTCCCTTTATCATCCTGACTGTAAATAATGTTTCATACAAATTGTTGAAAAAAGTTCTTTTTTTGGTCTCCATAGATGGCTTGAAAATGTGGACGGTTCACCAGGTTTTAATAAGGATGTCTTTGGGACCTTGAAAGAATTGCATGAAAAAGATCCTCTGTAACATCACTCTTGATGCGATGGCAATCAAACAGCAAATTGAGTTTGACAGTGCTAACAAAAGAATGGTTGGTTTCGTGGAGCCACTTGGTGACCGGGAAGATGATGCCAAAGAAGCCCTCGTGTTTATGGCTGTTGGACTGCATGGGTCATGGAAAATGCCATTAGGTCACTTCTTAACAAGAACCCTAAGTGCCTCGGCACAGGCACAGCTTGTTCGACATCTGCTTCATCTTATGAATGAAACTGGAATGAGAGCAATAGGATTGACAATGGATGGGCATGCCAGCAATGTTGCTATGTGTCAAATTTTGGGATGCAGTCTTGAACCACAAAGTTAGAATTTATTTTTAAAATTTCTTTGCACATTTTTTTTACTTATAAGTTCTGCAACTATGCATTATTACTTAAAAGCTTGAACTTTGAAGGCTGACCGTTTGTCTTGTTTAACAACAACAAATGTTGTAAAAAAAAAAAAAAAACTTGCCCCTTTCACCCTCCGCGGGTGGTTTCTCCTCCAAGCTCGGGTCCTCTACCAGAGGCCTGGGAGCTTGAGGGTCCTGCGCAGTATCTTAGCTGTTCCTAGCACTGCGCATTTCTGGATTGAGATGTCTGAGATCTTTCCAGGTATCTGTTGTAGCCACTCCTCTAGCTTCGGGGTTACTGCCCCGAGTGCTCCAATTACCACAGGCACCACCGTCACCTTCACTTTCCAGGCTTTCTCCAGTTCTTCTCTGAGTCCCTGGTATTTCTCCAGTTTCTCGTGTTCCTTCTTCCTGATGTTCCCATCACTTGGCACTGCCACATCCACCACAACGGCTTTCCTCTGTTCTTTATCCACCACTACGATGTCTGGTTGGTTCTCCATTACCATCCTATCAGTCTGGATCTGGAAGTCCCACAGGATTTTTGCCCTCTCATTCTCTACCACTTTTGGGGGTGTTTCCCATTTTGACCTTGGGGTTTCCAGTCCATATTCTGCACACATGTTCCTGTATATTATTCCAGCCACTTGATTGTGGCGCTCCATGTATGCTTTACCTGCCAGCATCTTACACCCTGCAGTTATGTGCTGGATTGTTTCAGGCGCCTCTTTGCACAGCCTACACCTTGGGTCTTGTCTGGTGTGGTAGATCTGAGCCTCTATTGCTCTGGTGCTCAGGGCTTGTTCCTGAGCTGCCAGGATGAGCGCTTCAGTGCTGTCTTGTAGGCCAGCCCTTTTATAGCCATTGGTAGGACTTCTTGATATCAGCCACTTCAGTTATGGTCCAGTGGTACATCCCATGGAGGGGTTTGTCCTCCCATGAGGATCTGTCCTCCGGCACTGTATCCTCTGTTCTCCCTTGCCTGAGACATTCACTGAGCACACTGTCAGTTGGGGCCTTGAGCTTGATGTACTCATGCATCTTGGATGTTTCATCCTGGATAGTGGCTTCTACGCTCACTAGTCCTCGGCCTCCTTCCTTGCAGCTAGCATCAGGGTGCTGGATTTGGGATGGGACCCTCCATGCATGGTGAGGAGCTTTCGTGTCTTAACATCCGTGGTCTGTATCTCTTCCTTTGGCCATCTTATTATTCCTGCAGGGTATCTGATAACTGGCAGTGCATAGCTATTTATTGCCCGGGTCTTGTTTTTGCCATTGAGCTGGCTTCTCAGGACTTGCCTTACCCGTTGGAGGTATTTAGCTGTTGCAGCTTTCCTTGTTGCCTGCTCCAGGTTGCCATTTGCCTGTGGGATTCCGAGGTACTTGTAACTGTCCTCAATGTCTGCTATTGTTCATTCTGGGAGTGAGACCCCCCCTGTGTGGACTACCTTGCCTCTCTTTGTCTGATCTGAGAACAAATGTTGTGTATATATATATATATATATATATATATATATATATATATATATATATATATATATATATATATATATATATATATATGCGGCTGGGTAGCTCAGTTGGTAAGGTAAATGGGGGCAATTGCCATAACAATGGAAACTGGACATAGCAATGGTGAGCAGTTAACATCACCCAGTGAGGGTCCTTGGGCAAGACCCTTTACGCTACGGCCTACCTCACAAACATGAGAGACAGTGAACCACATGTTATGCCGGCTCAGACGTTACCCGGCCAAACAAGGTCTGCGTCAGATGCTGGGGGACCAGAGCACTCTGATGGAAAGTGGGCTACTGGAACAAGACGGAAATGGACTAGATCTGAGAACAAGGTTCTGTTAGAATGCTACTACTCTAGTAATCCCAACCAGCGTAGTTACATGAAGAGAATGTGGAATGAATGGATGCTTCGAAACCCCCAATCAAGGCTAACTGCCAAATAACTGGTAGCCCAATGCTCGAACATCCACAAGCGGCAACTCCTATCACAACTTGAGATTGAAGCAATACAATACAATTGCAGAACAACAGGTCAGAGAGGAGGCTATACCATCCCACCCTGAGAATGGGTACACAGCCCCAACAACCACAGTTGCGCTGAGCGAGGCAGCAACTGACCTGAAAGACAAGATCATGTCTAGAATGAACACTAGGCAACCCCGACACCAGCTACAACGGTTAAGTGATGTACCGCCTGAAAGTCTACTGGAAACCGTGAATGAAGCATTGAGGGCAATTCCTACCACAACCATCACAGAAACCAATGAACTGGTTTACACTTCAGCAGCAGTGATCCTGGAGATGCTTGGCTATAAGAGCAACCATGGAAGAAAACAATACCCACCATGGAAGCAACGGTTAGAGGCCAAAATCAAGGCAACTCGGAAGTATGTGAGTAAGCTGACAGATGCCCATACTTGAAGCACTGGAAACTGCCAAACAAAGGCTCCTAGCCTTGAGTAGCCGCCTAAAGAGGTACACAAGAGACAATGAAGCCAGACGGATAAACAGGCTGTTCACAACTCAACCTGCTAAAGTGTACGCTCAGTGGCAGGGTCAAAACAGCCGAGCAGACCCACCAAGGCTACAAACTGAACAGTACTGGAAAAGTATATGGGAGAAAGAGACAGCACATAACAGCAATGCCCAGTGGCTGATCTCTGAGAGAAGAACATAGCAACCTCCCTGAACAGAATCCAGTGACCATCACAGTGGCAGACATCCAAGAAAGAGTCTCAGGTATGAAGAACTGGACAGCACCGGGCCCTGACATGATACATGCCTACTGGCTAAAGAAGCTTACCACACTCCACGAACGCCTGGCAGCACAAATGAACCAGCTGCTAAGAGATGGGACTCACCCAGAATGGCTAACAGAAGGGTGAACGATCCTGATCCAGAAGGATCCCTCAAAGGGTGCAGTCCCATCCAACTACCGACCAATAACCTGTCTCTCCACAACATGGAAGCTCATGTCAGGCATCATTGCAACCAAGATAAATAGGCACATGGATCAATTCATGAGTAACACACAGAAGGGCATTGGTAGAGACTCCAGAGGAGCCAAACACCAACTCCTGGTTGACAGAACAGTCGCTCAAGACTGCAAGTCACGACACACCAACCTGTGCACAGCCTGGATTGATTACAAGAAGGCCTATGACTCAATGCCACACACTTGGATCACTGAATGCTTGGAGCTGTACAACATCAACAGGACTCTAAGAGTTTTCATAGGAAACTCAATGAAGCTGTGGAAAACCACCCTTAAAGCCAATGGCAAGCCACTTGCACAAGTGTCCATCAAATGTGGGATATAACAAGGTGATGCTCTGTCCCCACTGCTGTTCTGCATAGGTCTGAACCCCCTCAGCCAAATAATCAACAAGACTGGCTATGGATATCGACTCAGAAATGGGGCCAACATCAGTCACCTCTTCTACATGGATGACATCAAGCTATATGCTAAGAGCGAATGTGACATTGACTCCCTGATCCACACCACCAGGATCTACAGTAATGACATTGGGATGTCATTCGGGCTCGAGAAATGCAGCCGGATGGTGACAAAGAGAGGCAAGGTAGTCCACACAGGGGGGGTCTCACTCCCAGAAGGAACAATAGCAGACATTGAGGACAGTTACAAGTACCTCGGAATCCCACAGGCAAATGGCAACCTGGAGCAGGCAACAAGGAAAGCTGCAACAGCTAAATACCTCCAACGGGTAAGGCAAGTCCTGAGAAGCCAGCTCAATGGCAAAAACAAGACCCGGGCAATAAATAGCTATGCACTGCCAGTTATCAGATACCCTGCAGGAATAATAAGATGGCCAAAGGAAGAGATACAGACCACGGATGTTAAGACACGAAAGCTCCTCACCATGCATGGAGGGTCCCATCCCAAATCCAGCACCCTGATGCTAGCTGCAAGGAAGGAGGCCGAGGACTAGTGAGCGTAGAAGCCACTATCCAGGATGAAACATCCAAGATGCATGAGTACATCAAGCTCAAGGCCCCAACTGACAGTGTGCTCAGTGAATGTCTCAGGCAAGGGAGAACAGAGGATACAGTGCCGGAGGACAGATCCTCATGGGAGGACAAACCCCTCCATGGGATGTACCACTGGACCATAACTGAAGTGGCTGATATCAAGAAGTCCTACCAATGGCTATAAAAGGGCTGGCCTACAAGACAGCACTGAAGCGCTCATCCTGGCAGCTCAGGAACAAGCCCTGAGCACCAGAGCAATAGAGGCTCAGATCTACCACACCAGACAAGACCCAAGGTGTAGGCTGTGCAAAGAGGCGCCTGAAACAATCCAGCACATAACTGCAGGGTGTAAGATGCTGGCAGGTAAAGCATACATGGAGCGCCACAATCAAGTGGCTGGAATAATATACAGGAACATGTGTGCAGAATATGGACTGGAAACCCCAAGGTCAAAATGGGAAACACCCCCAAAAGTGGTAGAGAATGAGAGGGCAAAAATCCTGTGGGACTTCCAGATCCAGACTGATAGGATGGTAATGGAGAACCAACCAGACATCGTAGTGGTGGATAAAGAACAGAGGAAAGCCGTTGTGGTGGATGTGGCAGTGCCAAGTGATGGGAACATCAGGAAGAAGGAACACGAGAAACTGGAGAAATACCAGGGACTCAGAGAAGAACTGGAGAAAGCCTGGAAAGTGAAGGTGACGGTGGTGCCTGTGGTAATTGGAGCACTCGGGGCAGTAACCCCGAAGCTAGAGGAGTGGCTACAACAGATACCTGGAAAGATCTCAGACATCTCAATCCAGAAATGCGCAGTGCTAGGAACAGCTAAGATACTGCGCAGGACCCTCAAGCTCCCAGGCCTCTGGTAGAGGACCCGAGCTTGGAGGAGAAACCACCCGCGGAGGGTGAAAGGGGCAAGTATTATATAAATATATATATATATATTATATGTATATATATATATATATATTTAAATATAAATTGATATAAATGATATAAAAGCAACTTAAATGCAACTAAAGGCTATAGAAAGCATTGTCAAGTGGGTTTCCTCGACCTCACCAAGATGGCGTCATGCTCCGCCACAGCCGGCTAGGCTTCCAAAGCGGGCGTGTCTCCTCTCTAGTGATATAACTCATTGCTCGGCGCCAATTTGTCATGTTTCGTCAAGTTTCTGTCTGTCATTTGTGTCCTCGTGTGTCGCTTCCTGTTTTCTTTTGAAAGTTCCATCCACCTTTTCCTGCCGATGTCTGTTTTCCCCCATAGCTGTGTCTACCTAATCATCCCTGATTGTTCCCACCTGTGCGGTTCCTCCTCATATGTATTTATGGTCTGTGTTTCCCTCTGTCCTGTGCCTGATTATCATGTGTATTCGCTTGCCAAGCTTACGCCTTTATCAGGTTTTCAGGATTAAAATAATTCCAAGAACTCTGCATCTGAGTCCTCTCCCTTCTGTGGTCTTGTCACAATTCTCCAGATGTGGAAAGACATTGTGACAGGCCACCTACGTTTTTATCCGGAGCTTCGTTACTTTTTTGAAAGAAAAAGAATAAAAATAAGGTAAGTAATCAAGCATGCAACATTTGAGTGAATTTTTTTTACTGTCTGTTGCTAATTGTTGCTGAGCTCCTTAATGTGTAACAGTTACCAAATAATTTTGATTTTATTCAGATCTTGAAGAAGATGGTTTGGCCTAGTTTTTTTTTTTTTTCATTTATTTTTTCATTTTTTTTACATATAAAACTATCAGGTTCGTGGATTGACTAAAAATTTGTTTTAATTGTTCCAAATACAATTATGGTTTTCTATTTTACCATTTTACCTGATGCATTCCCATCTGTTGGCTTTGGTTTATAAATGATTAACGCTACAAAGCTGTTGAAATGCCGAAATTTACTGTTATATGTAACAGTTTATGCAGAGATGACGTTTGTGATTATTTTTGATATGTTTTGTGATTTCACATTAACATTATACTATTTTTAAATTCAGTAAATTAAGAATATAATACAAGCACTGTAAAATGTTTCTTTACTCAAACTCAACTGTTTTATATCACTGCTGATATACTGAGCCGTCTTCTAAAATAAGAAACATCGTAATGTTAAAAGTGATGTTAAACTAAGAAATCTTAATATCACATGAAAGTTTTCTTTTTTAATATTTTTTTTATTTTGTACTGGCACAACATTACTGAAAGTTATCAGAGGAAACACTGTTTTAAAATGGTCTGTACTGAAGTCACACATGCATATTTATAGAACTGCGTATTTAAAGGTATATTTTCTGTAATGCTTGTAGAATATGCACATATCAAGGAATGTGTCTTTAATTTTGCAAAGCAGAACCTGTTAATTAAATTTTGTTCTCTTTTTAGAAGAAGTCCTTCTGGCAGCTGCCTCCTGATTGGTCTTCAACAAACAGGTCTTGATACACTGGTGAGGACTTTATATTTTGTTAATATTTTGTTGACTAAACCAACTTAAAATATATGTTCACTTCAAACAATCTCTTGCAGATGCAGTGGAACAGTAAGCACTGTGTTTTTTCTGCAAACAAAGGAGGACTTTTGTTAAAACATTGTCGTCTAAAACATGGAGGCTTCACTCGGCAACAGCCAGTACCATGGCATTCTAATAAAAATTGTCATCAATTGCACTTCTGTGCTCCGAAAGTTGTTTGACCAAAAATTCTACTAGTTACCAGTATTAAAATAATACAGCATTTCTTTCAAAAATTAATAAAACTACCTTTTTCCTAACTTTTGACCGGTAGTGTATTTGTTGCCCTTTTATTGAGACAACACTTAAGATTAATCTTGATTACATCCTATGAGTGCAGTAAAAAGACAAAGGTCCAAAATGTGGCAATTCAGTGTAAGATAGAAGGGTGATCAGAGAAAATAAATCAGGAACATTTTACCTTTATTTTCAGAGCATTTATACAATACAAAAGTAAGTTCACAGTGCATTAACTAATGTTAACCACATTTGAATTAAGTATTTGTAAATGTTGAAATTAGCATTTAACATACAAGATAAAGTGCAGCTTTATAAGTGCAATTCATTTTTAATTCCTGTTAACTAATGCAGTTAATGAATGTTAACTAATGAACCTGTAAGTGTTACTAAATGTGTATTGTATTTGTAAGGATACTAAACAATCAATGTCAATTAAGTGAAAAAAAAAATATTGAAATGTCCATGAAACAATTGATCTTATGTCTGGTAACAATTGTGACCATTAGTAGAACACAGTGGGTCTTAGTCTATGGTGTTAAAGCATTTACAAATTGACAAACCTCCAGCAATTAGTTTAAAGACTGTTAAATAGGACAAAATAGCATTCATATGCAGCATTGCAGCACAAATGATCAAATAAAATGATGACAAAAGGACAAATTATAGGAAAATGCAAGGTAATTATTAACTTTCAACTTTATAATAAACTTAAATAAATGACAATTTAGATAGATAGATAGATAGATATGATGTAAAACTGTGGATTTTAACGTTTCCCTGTTGTAATATTTGTATTGTTTGGTTTTATTCAGGCATGTGATGTTGATGGCTGGGCACAAGTGTCTTTTGGGGTGCTGACAGTTATTGATGATGAAGAGCCTCTTATCCCAAATAAACTGTACCTTGACCCAGTGTCTACTGCAGTCATTGTGGAGGGAGTTATAGTACTGGATGTTGGAACCAAATTCAGAGTTTTTGTTTAATATTTTTTTTTAAGCCAAATTCACAGTTTATATTTAACAGTTATTGTTTAAGACAAATGCACTGTTTCATTTAATAGTTAATTTAAATAATCAGTGTTTGAACTTCCAATTAAATAACGCTACGTCACAGAGATGCTGTTAGCGAGACTCATTGTTGATTGAAGCCTGAGAAAGTTGGAAGCGATAAAGTTTTTTGACCGTGTGTTCGTGTAATTTTTCATTTTTTGGAATAAAACGTTGATGAACACGTCTCACTCGCGTTTCAAATAACAGTTGCTGGACAGGCTTCAAACGGTGGTACAAGAGAAAGACACGCAGAGAGAGTGCCACTACACTGGATAATCTGCAGAATCTGCCTCAGGCAATTTGCATCTTGTTTGGTCTGTTTTATGCTTTAACTTTGAAGTACCCAAAAGGCATGATCAACACTTTCAACTTCATTCAGAAAGTGATGCTTGGTTCGGGACAGAACAAACTGCCACCAAAACTACAATCTCTGAAAAATCTCCTGTTGAGCTGAGATGTAATCAAATGTGCAAGAGTGATGATATTTGACATTTGATTAAAAAAAATGTTCTGACAGTGGAATAAGAGTAGTTGATAGAAAAAAAGGAAAACTAAGGCACTGGTTTAAAATTGTCAGCCTATTGGTTCTTGAGCAAGTTAAGAGGCTGCCATTGTAGACACTGCTTTTGGCACTCGTCAACTCGTTGGTTCTATCAAGTTTGGTCTCTAAAATGTTGATTTAAAGTTAAGATTCAAGGTATGGCCCATTTACTTATATAGATTTTATATACATTTATTTAGATTTTTGTACTGTTAAATGTTTTTGTTTTAAGCATTTTAGAAACCTATTTGCTTTTTTTTTTTACCCCAGTGCAAACTTGTGTGTACCATCCTTGTGTCAGTTGTTAAGAAAAATAAATATATTTACCTTTGAATTGTATCATTGCCTTTAATTTATTTGTCTAGTTGCAAAATTTATATTTGAAAAATTGTGAACCTATTCTCTGTGATTTATAATAGATGGTTGTTAGCACTTAAGTTATTTGAGTAACACTTGCTTGGTTTTTTTTAAGGCAATTGGGTTTTAACAAGTAAACTGGATTGCCTTTGAAGTAAAGTAAACTCGGTAATTCCAAGTTGTCTGCAGAATACATCACCTTAGCACAACTTGCATAAATAAGTTAGGAATACTCACAAAGTGAATTTTACTTGAAATTATTTAGTTGTTTAAAATAGTAATTCTGAATAGTCTATACTAAGACAAGTACATCTAAAGTAAATGATTAAGTATACCATACAAATTTGTTCGAAGTTACTGGAACTCTCTTGTAAGTGTACAATAATAGACAGGCAATTGTTAGTTCTACATACTATTCCTATTTCACCTTACTTGTTTTTTTTCAAGGCAATCGGTTTGCATGCTTTTTTTTTTTGTTTAAGTAAGGTTTACTTATTGGATTTTACAGTGTAGTCATCAATATGTTGGTTTACTTTTGCTGTAAAACAAGCTCAGAATTTACAGGTATTTTCTCTCTAAGCTGTGCAGAAACAAACTTTTATTGAATCCGTTTGTCTTACCTGATCCTTCTCCAGGACAGACTGTGTGTAAAAAGTGGTGATCTCACACATTGAACATCTTGTTTTTAAGTCAACAACAAAACCCTTACTGTGATGCTGGACGGGTGGTCTCCCGGGTAAAATTTGGGGGGAAGTGTAGAGATTCTGTTGGAATGAAATCGCTCAGACGGGGGTTTCCAAGTCAAGCCAAAGATGAATTACCCTAACAATATGTCCAATGCAGATATCCGGGCTCAGTCAATTTCCCTGAATGTCTTTTCTTAAAACAGGGCTCACAGTAGGAACTCAAAGAAAATAAAGAAAAGAGCGCCGTTTCTCTTCCTGCCCGGAGATTTATACATGTATTGATGAATATGTAAAGGCAGAGAGGAGGGTGAAGAATCCGCCTCAGTGGTCTCCTGTTACACCTCTCTCAAAGACGGTAGCTGATACCTCACCATCTGCACAGAAATAATCCATCAGGCAAACAGCCCCCCCTCACACACACATCATGAGTGCCTGGCTCCCACCTCCACAACCTGCACTCCCATGTCTGCTCCTCTAAACTGCAGTGGGGCCTCTCACATGTATGGCATGCATGATCTGCTGACAATGATTCTGAACCAGTTCTATGGGTTATATACTCTTCATTCCCCTCTTGGCCTCAAAAGAGGCCATAACTAAACCTCCCGTCAGCAAAAATGATTAAATGCTAAACCCCAAACTTGAAGACAGGATGCATTGTCTACTATTAAGATGTATAAAAAGTAAAAGTAGTAAAAATATATCAAATGTAATAATGAGAAAACCTTCAAGAGTCAGGACTGAACCATTCCATGTGCGGGACACACTGTCTTGTGGCACAGAACATCCCGGAACTTTAAACCATCATTCACTAATCAACTAGACTCCGCAACTCAAGTAATAACATTACAACTAAAAGTATCACAACGTAAAAGTAAAGCAGATTAAATGATAAACAAATGCAAAGCATAGAACACATTGATCTCACAGCAGGGTGGTCCCCCCCAGTTAGTCATCCTTCTGGTCAGGAGCCGGTGATGGAGGCAGGACCTTTTGGGTCTGCTCTGACCACCGTATTGATCAACCTCAACAGGATACAGACCACGGTTGTTAAGACACGAAAGCTCCTCACCATGCATGGAGGGTCCCATCCCAAATCCAGCACCCTGAGACTATATGCTAGCTGCAAGGAAGGAGGCCGAGGACTAGTGAGCGTAGAAGCCACTATCCAGGATGAAACATCCAAGATGCATGAGTACATCAAGCTCAAGGCCCCAACTGACAGTGTGCTCAGTGAATGTCTCAGGCAATGGAGAGCAGAGGATACAGTGCTGGAGGACAGATCCTCATGGGAGGACAAACCCCTGCATGGGATGTACCACCGGACCATAACTGAAGTGGCTGATACCAAGAAGTCCTACCAATGGCTAGAGAGGGCTGGCCTACAGGACAGCACTGAAGCGCTCATCCTGGCAGCTCAGGAACAAGCCCTGAGCACCAGAGCAATAGAGGCTCAGATCTACCACACTGAAACTGAAAAGATAATGAACTATCTAGAATGACACCCAGGCTCTTCACCTGAGGGGAGGGGGAGACAGAATACGAGTCAATGGAAAGAGTAAGACTTGTGGCTTTGGAGAGGGTAGATTTGGAACCTTAGCTCGATTTTATCACTATCGAGTTTGAGAAGGTTTAAGGTGAACCAGTTTTTTATTTCAGACAGACGGGAGTGGAGGGAGGAGGGTGGAAGAGAGGAATCAGGTTTGCTTGATACATAGAGCTGGGTGTCATTGGCAAAACAGTGAAAATGAATATTAAAAAGATCATGTACTCCTCCACACTGTGTGTCAGGGGAAAAGAATTCCACATGTGAACAAATCATACCCATCTTAGTTAATTGGAGCAGCACTTCATTGTAAAGCATGAAGACACATTATTTGTGACAGCCATCAAAGAGAAGGTATGGGTGAACCTCTGTGAGCGCTACCAGGACAACGTCGTCCAAGATTTCCTGCACGAGGCCATAGCAATGGACCCCAGGTTTAAAGGGAGACACCTGGGACAGACTGAGGAAGGCAACTGTCGATCATGCGACAGGAGTAGCAACACCAGGTCCAGGGATGTCAGAGGAGCCGGAGCAGATAATCTCAGCGGCAGCACAGCAGCAACATAAAGAGGAATCTGAAGATGGGGAAGTAGAGGATTTGGAGGTGGACCCACCTCAATCAGTGTTCAAAGCAAAAAGTGCCTTGGAGGAGCAGTTTGTGGAGGAGGAAAGAGAGCTGAGGTCAAGAATCCAGTAGAGCACCTTTTCCCTCACACAGTGTGTGGACCTAGAGGTTGACCTTGACAAAAACCTGCCTGCCACCTCCATGGCTGAAGATCCAGTAATGTGGTGGTGAGAAAAAAAGGTACTCTACCTCTCCTCTTCATCATTGCAACAGGTTACCTCTGTACCCAAGCTTCCTCCACCCCTTCTGAGAGGGTGTTCTCAACTGCAGGGAACACTATAAGCCAGAAGAGGTCCCGACTACTACCAGAGAAGGCTGATATGTTGATCTTTCTCCAGAAGAACTGCTGAATAATGAAGAACTGTTGGCTTTGTGCAATCTACCTGCATACTCCACCATGTTGCCCTGTGCAACTGTATTTTTTTTAGAGTGAACCGTTTAATTTGTTTAATATTTACATCATGACAGCAATATGTCAAAACATTGCTGATTATTTTTCTAATAACTCTTTTTCATGTATTTTACTTTTCAAGTTGGAAAAATGTATAAAGTAAAATGTTTAGTTTTGTCAGATAAATGCATCTAGACATTAAAGAAAGACACAATTATAAACAACAGACCACAACAAGAATCAAGTTTCTCATGCACGAGGGAGAGGAGCAAGAGTGACAGAAAACGTCTACCACGCTTCTCTTCTCAAAGGTTCTGCCTCTCTCTGTGCACCTTTTATTAAGACTTCAAGTGGGAGGTCACAATTTCAAGACACACAAAAAAAAGTTCATTAGGGGGTGTCGTATAATGACCCATTTGGTGCATTCTAACTTCAACCAGTCCTTATCAGCTAAGGACAGTGTGTCGTAAAAGCCCCTCAGCCTTGCTGGGATGAGAAGCAGATGAACAAACACACAGAACTGTTTTCAGAAGAGGTAAAAAGGTCAATCTGAGTTAACATTTAAACACATTTAACCCAATACATTTATACAATGATAATACTAAAACAATTTCCTTCACAAGTTTAAAAAAACAATGTTGCATAATGAGAAAAAACACTATGTTCTTAATTTGTTATTTATTTATATTTCGTCTTCAATAAGTATCAATAAGAGTATTGTTAAAATACTGGATCGATAAGCAGTATCAATAAGAGTAGTAGTACCATTAAAACCTAAACGATACCCATCCCTATAAAAGACCCAGAATACGATACAAAGTAATGCAGCTATCAAAAGAGAAAGGGGGTGTGGCATTACGAACCCTCAAGCATTATTTTTATGCAGCTCAAATAAGACCACTTGTAGCAACAAGGCGAGGTAAGTACGAGGATAAACTTGAAACGCAAGACTTAACTTGGTGACCAGACATATTCACCGATTAGGAGCAACGAACTGGCGATGAATGCTGGGGCTGGATCTCCTTATGAAGGCTGGAGCATGTTAAGGTGAGTATCCACAGCTGGATCCAATCAGCAGAGAATAGAGAGGAGGGGGAGAGTAGGCTGCCAGAGGCACCATGACCGTACCCTCTCTCAAGACCGCCTCCAGGCGGTCCAGGGCAGCGATCCAGGTGAGCCCGATAGAAATCCTTGATGAGAATCAAGGAACGGGAGATCCAAGAGCGTTCCTCTGGACCGTATCCCTCCCAGTCCAACAGAAACTGATGCCCCCGACCCCGGCATCGAACATTCAACACCCGACTGACAGTGAATGCAGTGACACAGAAGACTCTCCTGAAAGAGCTTGATTTGTGATACGTGGAAGAAGGGGTGTACCTTAACGGCTGCCGGGAGCCACAGACAGACACAGGAGGGATTGATAATCCGCTTGATAGTGTAGGGTCCAATGTAGCGTCGAGCTAGCTTGCGTGATATAGCCTGGATGGGGATGAAGAGAGCAAAACCCTCTGACCAGGCTGGTACGCGGGCCCCACCACCCTGCGTCGATTTGCAATGCGGCAGTAAGTTGGCATTGAAGGAGGAAACCTCCGCATGATTCCTCCGCAAGGTTCAGGTTGAAGCTGAGGTTTTCTTAACTCCAAGCGGTGGTGGAAATGTTTGTGTTTCTGAAAGCCAGAAGTGGAGAGGCGGCTGCTGCGTTAGTAGAGTGTTGTCCCGTTAATTCCATTGAAGTTTGAGACATATTGTTGAGACGCTGAAAATGGTCTTGCTGAGCCGTGGCCATCTGGGTTAAGGTTTCTGTTTGGCGTCCTAGAGCGAATCCTTGTTGTGTGACTGCTAGGCGGAGTCCTTCCGGGTCAGCTGGGTCTGGATGATGGCCAGTTCGTTCTGTCATGATACGTAAGACGTGGCAGACCCAAATGCTGGAACCCGGAAGAAAACTCAGGCCAAAAGGTACACTGACCAAAAATATAAACGCAACACTTCTGTTATTGCTCCCATTTTTTATGGTATGAACTCAAAGATGTGAAACATTTTCCATAAACACAAAATAACCAGTTCTCTGAAATATTGTTCACAAATCTGTATAAATCTGTGATAGTGAGCACTTCTCCTTTGCTAAGACAATCCATCCCACCTCACAGGTGTGCCATATCAAGATGCTGATTAGACAGCATGATTATTGCACAGGTGTGCCTTAGACTGGCCACAAGAAAAGGCCACTTTGAAATCTTCAGTTTTGTTTTATTGAGGGGGTCAGGGGACTCAACTAGTATCTGGTGTGACCACCATTTGCCTCATGAAGTGTGACACATCTG
The DNA here is from genome assembly GCA_023969325.1 of Oryzias curvinotus. Taxonomy (NCBI): domain Eukaryota; kingdom Metazoa; phylum Chordata; class Actinopteri; order Beloniformes; family Adrianichthyidae; genus Oryzias; species Oryzias curvinotus. Next base: position 712,739 of record CM043725.1, on the reverse strand, counting down.
ATCAGGTTGTCTATTGTGGCCTGTGGAATGTTGGTCCACTCTTCTTCAATGGCTGTGCCAAGTTGCTGGATATTGGCAGGAACTGGAACACGCTGTCGTATACGCCAATCCAGAGCATCCCATGGGTGACATGTCCAGTGAGTATGCTGGCCATGAAAGAACTGGGATGTTTTCAGCTTCAAGAATTGTGTGCAGATTCTTGCAACATGGGGCCGTGGATTATCATGCTGCAACATGAGGTGATGTTGTTGGATGTACGGCACAACAATGGGCCCCAGGATCTCGTCACAGTATCTCTGTGCATTCAAAATGCCATCAATGAAATGCACCTGTGTTCTTCGCCCATAACATATGCCTGCCCATACCATAACCCCACCACCACCATGGGCTACTCGATCCACAACATTGACATTAGAAAACCGCTCACCCACGCGATGCCACACACACTGTCTGCCATCTGCTTCCAAGATTACACCGTGAATGGACACATGTTTCCATTAGGGCTGGGAATCACTGGGTACCTCACGATACGATACGATACGCGATACACTGCTCACGATAACGATACTATCACGATATGGCGATAATGCGATAATCGATATATCTCGTCTCTAACAACTCACGATATATCAAACTTTAAGAAAGAAGAACTTTAAAAACAGCTTTTTGGAAAATATTTCCCCATTTATTTTTTAGTTTTTAAACAACATGATAATAAACAACTTGTGTCCTATTTGGTGTAATGAATAACAGACTTTTGTGTAACATTGCTGAAATCAGTAATACTCTGTCTTTGACAAACAATGACAATTTTCATTTGGAAATATCTGTAAAATTCAGTTTAAACAATAGTGAACATGAACAGCAGTGTCATTATTTAGTACAAAATTGCTGTAAACAGGGTAAAAAATGAATGAGTCAAGTAGCTGCCAGACATATTGGTATTAACTTTTGAAAAACAAAACCATAGCCATCGCTTAACTTAAAAAATAGCTGTAAATCAGATATTAATTCTGTAAACAAATTATATTGTCTTTGTTAAAAAATAAATGACACCATTTAGTGTAAATGTGGTGTAAACAAAAATATAATTCTCACAGAAAAATAAAAATCAAGTAGCTAGGACCTTTCCTTTAAGTTATTTAAGACATAAACTGCTTTCAAAATAAATAACCAGGGATAAAATACATAAAAAACTTAAAGGGCATCTAAAAGTTAACGTCTTTGTGAACAACACGTTTGGGGAAAAGCTGCATGTGATGTATGTTTATGTTCATGTTTTTCTGGAGAACCTCAGGCTTTAGCATCAAGACGCCGCTCATCTACCGCTGCTTAGAGAAGGGGGGTCTAAAGGAAGGGATGCAACTTTCTGCTGTTTCCATCTCAGCTGTAGCTCTGGTCTGGCCGTACAGTACAGGGATCCTTTTTTCAGTATTTCCGAGAGGGAATGTCAAAGCGTGGCTCTACTGCATTCAATAAAAACCCAAATCCCTCGTTCTCCACCGCGCTACAGGGACCGTTTTCCGTTATTGCCGCTGCTCTGTCTCTCAGAAGACGGCGGTAGCTTCGTCTGGAAAAAGGTATCCGCGCCGGGCTGTGTCGGCTTCAGGCAGCAACAACCACAGCTTTCTCACACATCTCCGGGTAATGCAGCTTCAATGCTGCCGGCGCGTCTTTTAACTTACTGCCGTCGCCTCTCATTGTTTTCCCGCTCCGCCATCTTTGTTTGAATGTGTGTTCTTCTTCGTCTGCCCGCAACAGCCAATCTCGCAACGAGCGCCCCCTATCGACCCTCCAAGGAATTGTCTTACCAAAGGATGGTTAATATGACGTTTTACAGGGTTTTTAAATGTAAATAAAAGGTCGATACTTGATGAAGACGTATCGATAATCGATCGCGGGACTAAATATCGCGATATATCACCATATCGATATTTTGGCACACCCCTAGTTTCCATAGCTCCTGTAATCGTTGTTGTAATCTAGTCTATAATCATCGTTTTCTTTCCTTTTTTCACTTTTTTTTGTTCGTCTATTATTTCTGTTTCCCGTCATTTTTCCCTCTTTTGTGCTCTTTTTTTCTCTCGCTTTGATTTTCTCACATCTGAGGGAATAGCAATGGAAAGCATGGCCATTGTTTACACATGCGACCAGTTGCTGGCTCTGAGGGAGTCTAGCCTTTTTCATGGAGCTCGGCATGAGATTCTGAAGGAAATACAGAGAAGACGTCGGGGTCGCAGAGCCGGGACTCACGTTAAGATAATCAGGAGGAGATTTAAACCTGTCGTGCCTGCAGTCATTATGGGAATGTGCGCTCACTGGCCAACAAGACAGAGGAGCTAACGACGCTAATGAACACCCAAACAGTATCGGGAATGCAATCACCTTCTTTGATTTCTCCAGTGCCTTTAACACCATCCAGCCTTCTTTACTGGGTGATAAGCTGGTGCTGATGGGTGCTGTAGTCCACCGTCTCCTGGATCACTGACTACCTGACAGACAGGCCACAGTGACTGGGCGGCGTCCTGTCTGAGTGGTGTGGGAGCCCCCCAGGGCACTGTGCTCTCTCCATTCTTGTTGTACACCGCAGATTTCAAGCACAACTCAGAGTCATGTCACCTACAGAAATTCTCTGATGACTCTGTGGTTGTGGGGTGTATAAGCGGTGGACGGGAGGAGGAGTACAGGAGGCTGGTGGACGGATTTATGAAGTGGGCTGGAGAGAATCACCTGCTGCTCAACGTGGACAAGACCAGGGAGATGGTGATCGACCTCCGGACGACAGGGGTTGTCTTACTGCCTCTCTGCATCCTGGGCAGGGATGTGGAAGTGGTGGAGGAGTATAATAATAATAATAATACATTTTATTTAAAAGCGCCTTTCAAAACACCCAAGGTCACCTTACAAAGTTAGAGGTAAAACACAATAAAATCACAACATGTTAAAAACAATAAATAAATTGGATTCATTAGTAAATCAGCTGACAGAGAATGAGAAATTGTGATCCGGAAATGCAAGCTTAAACAGATAGATTTTTAGTCTAGATTTAAAGATCAGAAAGGAGTCAGTAGCCGCGTTTACATGGGCAAAATATCTTGATCGGATCAATGGTCGGGTTAAAATTCACCCGTGCACATGGGCCCAGAAAACCTTTTTCCGATTAGAACAAGCGTTCCCATGGGTCACACTTTCGGTCGGAATAAATCATTTGGGCATGAGCAGTAGTGTTGAAAACCCGGAAGGAAGTGTCCCGTTGTAAACAACCCTTTGCTGTCACATACATTTATGCAGTAGCTCGGTAATATACGAAACGATCTTCCAAACTTATTAATGTTATGAATATTATGAAGCATCTATTCGCTCATCGTTTTATATTTAATCCGTGTGGTCACTGCTTTTATGTGCAGGGGGAGCTTGAAGCCAGGGTTAGGAGAGGCTATAAACACGGGCTAACAACATTAGCTTGGCTGCACGTTAATGTTTGGAAACATTAGCCTTTATTTTGTCGGGACACAACTGGAAACACAAATCCACGTGATTGTTTGGACAGTTTCCAAGGACTGAAAGACATTTCTGCTTTGAAGCTCACACACCGACCCAAATGTGTGACCTGACGGGCCGAGCTCTGCTCGGTTCTCGTGAGTCCTGCTGCCGCTAACCCAGAGCGGCGGGTCGGCTTGCAGTCCGAACTCTCACACATAACAACACAACAAAACACACACGTAACAAAGCACCCGCCCAACACATTAATAAATCCGCCTGCTCTGCTCAGAGAGGTTCACTCGGTCTACTGGCACCGGAGCCCGAACGCAGAGCTCGGGTGCCGGGTACAGACCTCAGTGGGCACGAAGTGCTCCTCCCCGGCAGCCCCTGGGTGCCGGGGTGAGGGGTGTAAGAGAGGCAGAGAGCCAGTGGGGCGAGAGCGGAGCGGCGCTTTTCAGGGGGCCGCCGCAGAACAGCTGATTGGTCCTGTCTGCGCTCATAAGATTTCTCTCAGCGAAACACCGTCTATGAATGATGTAAACCAGAGCAGAAGTGACACACGATCGGAATGAACCGTTTACATGTACCAGGATCGGATAAACGATCGTATAACCTACCTATCTCGATCGGAAAGAAAGTTTGATCCGAACGAGTCTGACCGGGGCAGACTATTCCGAACGGCGCGTTTACATGACGCATTTTCTTTCCGATCAGGCATTCTTTCCGATTACTTTTGCCCATGTAAACGCGGCTAGTGTTACAGAGGTCTGGGGGGAGAGAGTTCCAGAGTTGGGGAGCAGAGCGACTGAAGGCACGGCTCCCCATGGTGACCATACGGGCCGGAGGGACAGAGAGCTGAAGGGAGGAAGAAGACCGAAGAGAGCGAGAGGGAGTGTTAATATGGAGGAGATTAGAGAGATAGGAGGGAGCCAGGCTATGGAGAGCTTTGAAAGTGTAGGGAAGGAGCTTGAACTTAATCCTAAAGGCTACTGGAAGCCAGTGCAGCTGGTGGAGAATGGGAGTGATGTGATGGAAGGAGGGGGTTCTGGTGATGATGCGGGCAGCTGAATTCTGGACTAATTGAAGCTTATTTAGAATTTTGTTGGGAAGACCAAAGAGAAGAGCATTACAATAGTCGAGACGAGAAGTGACCAGACTATGAACTAAAATGGAGGCGGAGTGGATGGTGAGGGAGGAGCGGAGTCGGTTAATATTGCGTAGATGAAAGTAGGCTGACCGAGTAATGCTATTGATGTGGGATTGAAATGATAATGTACTATCAAGGATGACACCCAGGCTCTTTACCTGAGGGGAGGGGAAAACTGGAGAGGAATCGATGGAAAGGGTAAAATTAGAAACTTTGGAAAGGGTGGATTTGGAACCTACGAGGAGCAATTCGGTTTTATCGCTGTTAAGTTTGAGGAAATTTAGGGTGAACCAGTTTTTTATTTCAGACAGGCAGGAAGAGAGGGAGGCAGGTGGAATAGAGCAGTGTTTTTCAACCAGTGTGCCGCGGCACACTAGTGACTGATTTAACAACATTTTCCATCTCCAGGATATCAGCTCTTTGTTCATCCAAACAGGCCCTGATAAAACACTGAGTAGTTAGGAATATGAAAGCTCGTAAAATACATTTTTCTTTTTGTTTATTTGATTCTATTAAAGACATTTTGATAAGGATGAGGATACCGCGATTTAGCCGCAGCTTCAGTGGTTTTCGGAAAAAGTCCCGCCCCTTTAACTGTCTCCACCAATCATTCTTGGATTTCTTAATCACATGTCATCAGTCTGACCAATCAGGAGTGGTTAAAGTCCTCACTTCCTTGTTTAGATTCTGCTGATAAAGTCGCTCAGTTCTAACAAAAATACCAGCTAAAGCTCGTCTTTAGCGGTGTAGCTTTCCACAGAGTCCGGTGTCAGACCGTGGAACAAGAGAACAAAACCATGAAGCTCAGAGACGCGAGTCTTTCTGCGTTCGGCAGATTATTGAACTACATCTCCCATGATGCATTGAGTTAAAAAAGATATCGTGAGCGTCTCTCTGTGCGCACAGCCAGTCTCTTCTCTTAACGTCTTGAAACCACAACCAACACACCTCAAACTGTTTTTAAATCTTTTAACTTACCTTTAATTACATCTTTTAGAAAAAAAAAAACAGCTGCAGCTTCCAGCTTTTTCTGTCACAATGATCACAAAAATGCATGTGAGATCATGGAGGGACTGTAGATCAATACAGACTGAGTTTCTCCTCTTTTTAAAAATTTTGAATGCTGGTGTGCCGCAGGATTTTTGTCAAGGTTAAAGTGTGCCGTGGCTCAAAAAAGGTTGAAAAACACTGGAATAGAGTAGTTTGGTTTACTGGACAGATAGAGCTGAGTGTCATCTGCAAAACAATGAAAATCAATATTGAATTTACGGAATATATTGCCAAGGGGTAGCAGGTAGGTAATGAAGAGGAGGGGACAGAGAACAGAACCTTGAGGAACACCAGATGAAATGAGTGAAGGTTGGGATTTAAAAGAGTTCAGTTGAATAAACTGAGTGCGGCTTGAAAAATAAGAATGAAACCAGCGGAGGGGTGTGGACTCGATACCAAGGGCTGGAAGTCTGTGAAGGAGGATGGAGTGAGATATGGTGTCAAATGCTGCGCTCAAGTCGAGGAGGATGAGGATGGTGATGAGTCCAGAATCAGCTGCTAGGAGAAGGTCATTAGTGATTTTTAGTAGGGCAGTTTCTGTGCTATGAAGGGGACGGAAACCAGATTGAAAGGGTTAAATAAGATCATTTTGGGTGAGATGATGGTTAGAAATAGGACAAAGATTATGAAAGGAATTGGGGTCTGAGCCGGGTTTTTTTTAGGATGGGTCTGACGGCAGTGATCTTGAGGAGTGAGGGGACAATAACTGATGTCAAGGAGGAGTGGATAATGGCACAAATGAGGAGAAGAAGAGAAGGAAGTCAGGATTTAACAAGGGATGTTGGAAGGGGATCAAGCAAACATGTGGATGGTTTGGACTTATGGATGAGGCGGGAAATTTCACTGGGATCAGGGAGGAGAAAGGAAGTGAATATATGAGGTACAGAAAACGAGTCAGACGGGATGGGAGGAGAGGTGGAGGAATGGAGATGCTGATGGATATCTAGAATTTTCTGGTTAAAGAATAACTGAAGAGAATTACAGTGCTCATCTGAATAAAAATGAGGAGGAAAACTGTTACTGGGTTGAAAGACATTATCCATTAAAGTAAACAGCATTTTGGAATTTCCCCCATTTGCATCAATCAGTTCAGTGAAGTAGTTTGTTTTAGTGTTTGAAACCAAGTCCTTGTATTGTAGAATCTGTTCTTTGTAGATTTCCTTATGAACGGGAGAGCCAGTTTTTTTGCAGAGCCGTTCCAACTGGCGGCATTTGGCTTTCATTTTATGGAGTTCAGGGGAGAACCAGGGGGAAGATTTAACAAATAAAACAGACCGGGTTTTTACAGGAGCGAAATTGTTAAGAACATCTAAAAGGCAGTTATTGTAAAAAGAAACCAGTTCATCAGGGTTGGACGAGTTCAGGAAAGGAATGCGCTCCAAATGAGAGGAAAACAGCTCCACATTTATATTCTTGATGTTTCGGAAGGAGATGAGGCAAGTGGGTTTAATCTCAGATAAAATCAAGGGGATGCTAAAAGAAACAAGATGGTGATCAGTCATAGGAAGGTCATCTGTGGAACAGTTAGAGGGGGTTAACCCAGAGCAGCAGACCAGGTCCAGAATGTGTCCCTTAGCGTGGGTAGGCAGCTGAACATGTTGAATAAAACCAAGACTGTCCAGGCATGAGCAGAAGTCTCTGGTGAGGGGGAGGTGGTTGTTATCAGAATGTATGTTAAAATCACCCATACACATAACATTAGGAGAGAGAGACGATAGGTGAGTTAGCAGAGTTCCAAAATGTTCCAGAAAGTCCCTGTTTGGTTTTGGGGGGCGGTAAACCACTGCTATTACAGTTGGTGTGGGTCCAGGAAGCATGAAGGCAGTGCACTCAATGGAGCTGAATGAGGGGAGCGGAACCGGGAGAACTTTCCACGTCTCGCGATATATCACCGCGAGACCGCCTCCGCGACCATGGCAAAGAGGCTGACAGAGGTAAACAAAGCCGAGAGGGGTGGAGTCACTGACTGAGGAAAAGTCATTCTGTTGCTGCCAAGTATCCGTAACGCAGAGAAAGTCAAACTTATGATCCACAATTAGATCCTGGATCAGCTGACCCTTGTTAGAGAGGGAGCGGATGTTGATGAGGCCAAAGTTGACGGTTCTGATGACTTGGTGCGGCGCCGAAGAAGTCGAGTTCGCAGGTCCGGGGAGGCTGGAGAGCACTCCATGATCCACAGCACGACCGGTGTTACGTGGAGGACAGCGGGTAGAGAAGGAGAGGAAGCGGATGAGATTGGACGAGGCTTGGTAGTGCCGGTGCGTGCTGCGCTGGATGTGGCGGGAGCAGGGCGTCCGTGCGGGCGTAGAGCAGAGGAGGAGGAGCTGTAGGCAGCCAGCGGAGATGGAGGAGTTCCGACGCTGAGTACTGAATGAGCCCGGCCGTGGGGCGGTGGAAAAGCCAGAGGAGGATCCAGGTTAGAGCCGACCAGATGTAAAGTTTGCACGTAAGCATAGCTGACAGGAGAAGGCCCCGGGACTGGAGACTGAAAAACGTAACTCCTAGCTAGCCAAGTCCCAGGTTGGAGGAGTGGCCTCGTGGAAGTTATCGGTTATTGAAGCGTGCAGTTGGAAGTAAATAATCAAAGTAATAATAATAATAGGTACTTTATTGATCCCTCAATGGGGAAATTCTTTTCCGCATTTGACCCATCCCCTGGGGGAGCGGTGAGCTGCAGCCTGACTGTGCGCGGGAGGCAGTAGCGCTAAGGGCCTTGCCTAAGGACCCTCACTGGGTCCTGATTGCTCAGTTGACATGGTAATTGCCTCAGTACTCAGTACCATTGTTTATTCCCCTCCGGGAATCGAACCCTGGATCCCTGCCACTCACCTTACCAACTGAGCCACCGAGCCGCTATTAGTCGCTAGTAGTCGATGGACACAGTAACGTGTGTTCTCTGTTTTCACAGTCCAAAATCTGTCGTAGCAGAATTGTTTAGAAAAGCGAGAGTTAGAGTTAAAGTTACCGGTGAGCAGCGGCAACAGTCATGCCAGCGTCCACTCGACCGGAAGTTCTTTTCTCAAATGTCTGTATAAATACCTGGGTGTGACAATCAACAGCAGACTGAGCTGGAGGAGCCACAGTTCTGCTGTGTACAAGAAGGCCTGCAGTAGACTCTACTTCCTAAGGAAGCTGAGGTCCTTCAACGTGTGCAGCAAGATGCTGGGGATCTTCTACCAGTCTGTGGGGGCCAGCACCTTGTTCTCCTCTGTGGTCCGCTGGCATTACATTGCAGTCAGTGACACCAGCAGACTGAACAGCTGATCAGGAAGGCGGGTTCTGTCATTGGCTGCAAACAGGAAACCTTTGAAGCAGTGATGGAGAGGAGGTCACTGAACAGACTCCTTTCAATCATGGACAACCCAGAGCATCCTCTCCACCCTGTTCTGGACAAACAGCAGAGCTCCTTCTCTAGGAGGCTCAGACAGCTCCGCTCCAAAACTGCCCAGTACCAGAACTCCTTCATACCCAGCACAATAACCCTGTACAACAACTCACAATGCAACAGATAACCTTTGCACATTTCTTTTTTTTCTTCTTCTCTATTTTGCACATTTCTCTTGCACATCTCTTTACCTGCACTGTTTTGTAAAAAGCTTTTTAAATTATACCACATTTTCCTTGTTCTTGTTTTTTTTTTTATTTCATCTTATTCTTAGTCTTTTTTTCCCTGTCAGTTGCTATGGTAACGAACAAATTTCCCAAGTGTGGGATCAATAAAGTATTTCTGATTCTGATATGCCCTGAACAGCGTAAACCGGGATTCATCCGTGAACAGAACACCTCTCCAACGTGCCAGATGCCATCGCATGTGAGCATTTTGCCCACTCAAGTCGACGAACTGGAGTGAGGTCGAGACCTCGATGAGGACAATGAGCATGCAGAAGAGCTTCCCTGAGACGGTTTCTGACAGTTTGTGCAGAAATTCTGTGGTTATGCAAACCGATTGTTTCAGCAGCTGTCCGAGTGGCTGGTCTCAGACCATCTTGGAGGTGGACATCCTAGATGTGGAGGTCTTGGGCTGGTGTGGTTACACGTGGTCTGCGGTAGTGAGGCCGGTTGGATGGTAAATGGTAAATGGTGTATACTTATATAGTGCTTTCTACCCTCTTTCAAAGGCCCAAAGCGCTTTACAGTCACAGTCCCATTCACCCATAAACACACACAGTCACACACTGATGGCGGCTCCGCTGCCGAACACTGGCGGCAACCTCCCACCAGAGGCAAGGTGGGGTTCAGTGTCTTGCCCAAAGACACTTCGACACATGGGTGTGCAAGGCGGGAATCGACCTGCAATAATACGATCATGGTTATGGTGGAAAAATGGACGTTCAATTCCCTAGCAACAGCTCTGGTGGACATTCCTGCTATCAGCATGCCAATTGCACGCTCCCTCAAAACTTGCGACATCTGTGGCATTGTGCTTTGTGATACAAGTGAAGATTTCAGAGTGGCATTTTCTTGTGGTCAGTCTAAGGCACACCTGTGCAATAATCATGCCGTCTAATCAGCATCTTGATATGGCACACCTGTAAGGTGGGATGTATTGTCTTAGCAAAGGAGAAGTGCTCACTATCACAGATTTAGACAGATTTGTGAACAATATTTCAGAGAACTGGTTATTTTGTGTATGTGGAAAATGTTTCACATCTTTGAGTTCATACCATAAAAAATGGGAGCAATAACAAAAGTGTTGCGTTTATATTTTTGGTCAGTGTAGTTTAACAGATTTAATATTTTTCAATGGGGTAGTAATGTTCGTAGGCAGGAACGGTAACGTCAGTAGTCTTGCAGGTTCTGAGTGACGGTGTTGGATCTGAAGCGGGCGGGTGGTCTCTGATACAAATGAGGTTCTTGGCTGGAGTCTTGATGGCCAGAAAAGATGGAGAGAGGAACTTGGCGAGACGTAGGGACGTAGGGCAGGCTTAACCAGGTGGAGACTCATGATGATGAAAACCTGAGAGTAAAGCAACAAGGCGAGGTAAGTACGTGGGCAGAAAAGGTGCTGCAATGGAGAGCATACAACACAGATTTTATACCAAACAGGGCAGACTCAAGGTTTTAAATCTGGAGGACAACAGGAGTCACAGCATACTGCAACCTAATAAAAAAGTGGCAGTAAAAGTTTTGAAATGTGCAAGAAAGAATACAGTTGGGAGAACAGGGATTTTTTAGGTACTTACAGATATGCCATAGACTAAATAGGATCCTGGCTGAGGGATCAGGAAAGTTGGACAATGACATACTGAATGTGTTTACAGCAGCCTACATATCTAGGAGCGAACCAAGAATAATAGACTGTACAAGGGTCTACAGGAGTCCCGACACACAGACACTCAATATGTTAAAAGCAAATGGCAACCAGAAGGAAGATGTTATGGTTCAAAACAGCCGAGCAGACCCACCAAGGCTAGAAACTGAACAGTACTGGAAAAGTATATGGGAGAAAGAGACAGCACATAACAGCAATGCCCAGTGGCTGGTCTCTCTGAGAAAAGAACATAGCAACCTCCCTGAACAGAATCCAGTAACCATCACAGAGGCAGATAACCAAGAAAGAGTCTCAGGTGTGATGAACTGGAAGGCACTGGGCCCTGACATGATGATACATGGCTACTGGCTAAAGAAGCTTACCACACTCCACGAGCGCCTGGCAGCACAAATAAACCAGCTGCTAAGAGATGGGACTCACCCCGAATGGCTAACAGAAGGGCGAATGATCCTGATCCAAAAGGATCCCTCAAAGGGTGCAGTCCCATCCAACTACCGACCAATAACCTGTCTCTCCACAACATGGAAGCTGATGTCAGGCATCATTGCAACCAAGATAAATAGGCACATGGATCAATTCATGAGTAACACACAGAAGGGCATTGGTAGAGACTCCAGAGGAGCCAAACACCAACTCCTGGTTGACAGAACAGTCACTCAAGACTGCAAGTCACGACACACCAACCTGTGCACAGCCTGGATTGATTACAAGAAAGCCTATGACTCAATGCCACACACATGGATCACTGAATGCTTGGTGCTGTACAACATCAACAGGACTCTAAGAGCCTTCATAGGAAACTCAATGAAGCTGTGGAAAACCACCCTTGAAGCCAATGGGAAACCACTTGCACAAGTGTCCATCAAATGTGGGATATACCAAGGTGATGCTCTGTCCCCACTGCTGTTCTGTATAGGTCTGAACCCCCTCAGCCAAATAATCAGCAAGACACATATATGTATGTGCTACATATATGTATGTGGCAGCTTGGCTTGTTTATAGTGGGACTCATGTCCTTTTTGCGGAATTTTAACCCTTGTGCTATCCTATGACCCCAGCCTTCCATTGACGTGTTCTCCTACCATGACAAAGGTGGATAAAGGTGGAGAGGATTTCATGTAATCCATGGACACCAGTGAAGATCAAGAATCATCATAAAAAAAAAAGGTTCAGAGCTCTGTCTAGTGGGTCTAGATGACCCCACTCCCAGTGCTAAAGTGCCTAGGATAGAACAAGTGTTAAAGAGAAGTGCGCATGTGCACTGAAAGTCTGGCACATGTAAACGTTTGTTATAATCGGCAAAAGTATATCTGGGTCCATATACGGTTAAATTCTAATCCGATTTTTTGTCCTACCAAAACACTTTGCACATGGAACCGCGGCTTTTTCTAAGTCAGTCTTGTTCCTTTTTCCTTTGTACTCACAGATCAGTTGTAATTGTTTCCTACCTACTGCTGCCACCTTGTGACCAAAACAGGAAACTAGTTTAGTTTTCCTTGCTTTCAATAAACCTGCAGTGAGAGTTTTCAGACAATAGTTGCAGTGCCCCCACTACCCCATGGTGCTAGACTTCCAGCAGACCCTCTTTGACATATTCTGTTGCAGTTTTTGAGTTTTCTTTGAATTTTGGTTAAAATTTAAACATAGCTGGGAAGTTTTTGTGTCCAGCTCCTAATTAGTTTTCTTGCTCAGTGTTATTTTTTTTATTTGCCCTCTTCACGTAATTAAATCTCATTATTCCTTTTCTATTCTTGTTCCATGTAGTGGAGTGTGGAAGTCTGTAGATGACGTCAGAGGTTGTTGTCCATTTATGACTGACAGTGTTGCCGTCTTGTCCAACCTTCACAGATTCAGATGGTTCAGGGCGTCCAAAAAATGAAATGTGCATTTTGGGAAACGAAAATTCTCACAAGAGTCTGCATGAATTTTAAAACCTTTTGCAAGAGGGAAGACACAACCTGTTAGGCATTGTGGTTGTCCACTCTCTCACCCTTCAGGGCAGAAAACCTTTTTTTTATTTTCCAGAAAGGCAAAATGTAAACATACAAATACGTTCTTTGCAGGTATTGTGGTTCCATAAACACTCCAGCACAGAAAGACAACAGAGACCAAAGGTCACAGACAGGTGACCTACTGGTGACCTCGGCACATATTATCTGTTTCTGCAGGCAGGAATCAGGCATATTTCTGCAATGCAATATACATGCATATATAGAATCCATTAAATGCATAATCAAAAGAGCCTAAAAAACTATAGTGGAACCCCTGTTCACCCCCACAACAGTGAGGGGGCATGAAGATGCAGAACATCCTCTGACGCCCCCGATGAGGACGCTGACCCATGGCGGCTGAGGAAGACGGTTTAATACAATCCCTATGACTTTGTAGATGGGACGGCTCTGGTAGAGAAATGCCTCCTCCTCTGGAGGGGGACTGATTCTAGTTGAATAAGTTTGATGCTTTAACACAGGACCAGAGGGTGGAAGCTGGAGATTGCAGAGCAGTGGCTGCTTTTAAAATTAGGTTCCATACGTGGAGGTTTGCACTGGGATTGGATGAGCCACTCAGAGGAATCCCGGAGTGGGGGCTCTGCGGCTTGGCAGCAGTGGGGCCCCCACATGGGAGACCTCCTATTTTTTACCTGCAGCACACACACAGCACTGCCACACCTCCATACATGGGTGGGGTCGGGGCGGTCTTCACCCGCCTGGTCCTCTCGGGGCGGCCAGGCTTATGGGTATCATGTCGGCTGCGCTGATGGTCGGGCGTACGGTGCTGGGGGTCGGTCGGCTGGGGGTGGTTACTGCGTGGCGGCGGGGGGTGGGGGGGTAACCAGATGATTGTGAGTATGTGTGCGTGAGTGCATGGGTGGGACGGATCTGGGGCCTGCTCGCTGGGACCCTCTGGGGCTTTCCCTCCCCATCACAGAGAGGGTAGGGCACTTAAAGGGTTAGGGAGGGAGGCTCAGATAATATGGCGGGGGGGGTGTAGTGGGTAGGGTTATGGGGGGTGGCTGTGGGTGCGTGGCGATCTCTGGGTTGCTCGGGTCACGTGCCGTTGCTGGCTCGTGGACACGGGGCACCGGTCGGGTGGTGGGCGGCTCTTGGGTTCCGGTGGCCCTGGCTTCGTCCTTGGCCCTTGTCTCGGCGCCCGGCGGCCCCCATGGCTGCCGCCTGGTACGGCTAAGCGCTCCTGTCCTGTGGCCTGGGGGCCGGACACCGGGTTCGCTTATGCCTCTGGGCGTTGGGGGGGCCCCTGTAGGGGGGCCTTCTCTGCGCCTAGCTGGTCGGGTGGGCGGTCCCCGCCTCCCCCCCTCCCGGGCTGCCTGGGTCCGGTATGGGGGGGGCCCTGGCCTTGGGGGGCCTCTCCTCCCCTTTCCTGGTCTGGCTACTCTGGCTGGGTAGGATCTGGTTCCCCACAACACAAGGTTCACTTCGGCAGCATGCATGTATCTCCACCCCCACGTGCACGTGCACGTGCACACTGCTCCCTGTCTGCTTCATCCCTCCTTCTAACCTACAGTGTATTGATGGACAGATATTTTCCACTCATCTTCGTGTCAGATTTTTACCCATGATGGAATATTTGTCTTTCCAGCAGATCTGGTGTAATTGTTACAGCTTAAAAGAATAACTGATCCAAATCAGTGCTTGTATCCCCCCCTTTTTTCACCTTTCTTCCTTTTACTCTCTTCCACCCCCCCCCCCCCCCCACACACACACACACACACACATTCTTTCCCTCTTCCTCCCCACACACACTAAATGAAACAAATAAAGAAATAAATAATACAACAAAAAGGGGTTAATTCAGATCTACACTCTGGCTTCTAAAGTTCTACAACCTCTTTTTGTGAGAGTAAAACCTGCCCAACACAAAAGGCCTGCAGCTCTAATCTGTTTGCTAAATTGTTGGACAGAACAAGTGTTAAAAAAAAGGGATTGGATGAGCCATGAGAGAGAAATGTCCACTCCCGGTGTCCACAAATCCAACCAGATTACCTTGAGACAAATCAAAAGGAGAAACACGTTAAAACACCTTCTAAGGAGCAAGTAGAACAATGCAAGGACAAATGGGTCAAACACAAAGGGATTCATTCCAACCAAGCGGGGGTCCATCAGGTGTCATCAGAAAAGCAGTAGAAGATGGACTCCCAACAGTGATCACTGAAGCTTTGCATTATGATCCTGATTTGATGGGGCAAATAGGCACAGATTAGGAGGAAACACACCACACATCACATGACCATAATGATCATGGAAGGAGTTCCAGCGTTACAAACACAACTTGTGAAACTCCAGTTGGGTAAGGCCAGAAAGTGGGCGGCGGCTACACTAATGGTCCAGCAGCCAGAACTACCAGAACAAGCTCCTCAGTAGAGATGGGAATACCAGCTCTTTTGGATCGGCTCACTAAAAATGGCTTAGTTTTGAGGATCTGATCTGGTTTCTTCTGTCAGAATTGATCTGTTCTGTTCTGGAGAAGATTCTCTCAGGTTTCTGTACAGGTTGGTTCTGGAGCCGGTTCTAGATGGAATTCTTTTCCTGCAGACTCTACACTCTTCCTTTGTATCATCAATTAAAATATAATGGGTCCAGAATTTTTTTTTTTTTTTTTACTTGTCCTGTCCAACAGCTGGGCAAACAGATGAGAGCTGAAGGCCTCTTGTGTTGGACATATTTTGCTTTAACAACAGGAGTTATTAATCTTCAGACAAACCAGAGGAATGTCTGAATAAACCCCTTTTGTAGTTGAGGCCAAACTTTATTAAATTCCATCATGTTTGAAAATCTTTGGTGCTGGACCGGACGGAAAAGGAAAGGAGGGAAGAAGAGAGAGGGATGTTAGAGTGGAGGTGGGATAGGAGGGTGATAATAGGAGGGGGGGGGGGTAGAACCATGAAGCAGCCTAAAGCAACAACTTTACTAGATGTTTGTCATTATGGTAAGGTTCAAGTGTAATACAAATCTCAAAGGGCGGGGCCTGTCCACACACACATTCAGATGTTGTAAACACACCTGTTAACTGCAAAGATGTCCACATGTCAACATGAACACAATACAGATATTGTTCACACACGCATACTTATGCCTTTAAACCAACTAGTGTGAAATATTTCATTCATTCAATCACACAAACTATTAGTGTAAAGGTGAGCTAACACCTGTGCTCAGGTGAGTGTTTATGTTCTTCTAAATGAATGGTGGAATGTGAAAAGAAGGAGGGAGAGTGACCAGTGGCAGCCAGAACCCCCAACGCCACTCGGCAGCAGGCAGAGAAGAACCACCCCCCGGGCGATCACATCCGCCACCCAGGCCAGGGCCAGCAGGACCACCACAAGGCCCCCAGAGCCAGAGAGCAGGGAGGCACGGGGGGAAGAGAGCGCCGCCCCAGCCCAACCAGGGGAGCAGCCCCCCCGCCGCGCCGGGAGGGCCCAACGCAGGGCCCACCCGAGAGGAGCGCCCACAGCCCCAGACGAGCACCTCGCCACCACCCAGGAGTTCTGGGTATCCCCCCGCCCCAACCCCAGGTACGAGCCAGGACCCCCCAAGGGAGACCCGCTCTGCGCTCCAGGCAGCCACCCACCCGGCCTACGGTTGGTCCAGGAAGGAGCAAGGCAGGGGACAGCCGGCCCCGCCCAGGAGGGGGGCACCCCCGAGAAAAGAGGGGCCCACAAGGGGTGTTGTTAACATGGCCCGACCAGGCTCGGCCACAGTTGGAATGTGGGTGGGAGCCCAGGGGCAAAAACCTGAACCCACCCCACAGGGAAACGGACATGGGTCCAGATTTTGCTTTACTTCCAGTGTCCAATGACATTTTCTCTACTTTGTGTTGATGTAGTTTGTTGTTGTTGTACCTGGAGCTCTCTCTCTCTCTCTCTCTCTCTCTCTCTCCCTCCCTCTCTCTCCCTCATACTTGGTTCATGTGCTGCTGTGGGGGTAACAAAGCCCCCCCAACCATGGACCATGTCATAACAAAATGCAAAAGGAACTTCAGAATTCATGAATGTTGTTGTGTCGGTTCTACTGATGAAACACAGATGAAGCAGCAGTTTCACAATGTAGTTTCTGCTTGTTGTTCCTGATTGTTCCTGATTGTTCCGTAGTCTGTTAGTGTGGAATTCTGAGATCTTGTTGCTGAAAAACATGAAACATGAGAAACGAAAGATCCTGAAGTTTAACTGAAACATGAACTGAAAAATTTATATCATAACAAGAATCCATCCATCCACCCATCCATCCATCCATCCACTTATTCATCCATCCATCCACCCATCCATCCATCCATCCACTTATTCATCCATCCATCCATCCATCCAACCATCCATCCATCCATCCATCCACTTATTCATCCATCCATCCATCCACCCATCCATCCATCCACAGAATCCCTTTAACCCTTGTTCTATCCTAGGCACTTTACCGTTGGGAGTTGGGTCATCTAGATTCACTAGACAGAGCTCTGAACCTTTTTTTTTTCTATTTTCTGTGATCTTCACTGGTTCAATGGATTACATGAAATTTTTCCACCTTCATCCACCTTTGTCATGGTAGGGAGAACATGTCAAAGTAAGGGTGGGGTTATCTAAGATAGCACAAGGGTTAAGGGTCACAGGGTTGCTGGAGTCAAACCAGCTGCTGTTGGGTAATAGCAGAAGACACCCTGAACACATCATCACAACCACACTCACACATACACACACACGTCTCTGGACAGTGGAATAAAACCAGAGTGTCTGTAGAAAACCCACACATGCATGAGGAGAACATGCACAATCCACACAGAAACAATCAGCAGGGATTTGAACCAGGACCCTCTCACTGTGAGGCCACAATGCTAACATCTGTGCTGTTTGATTCAATATTTCCTCTTTTTTCCAAAAGTGAATCTGTTTGTTTGATTAGAAACCAGCTTTGATCCAAACAACAACCATGTGTGATTAAAAAGTCAGATTTTCTTCTATTCTGATCTTTTAGAATCATTCTCTATTCTGTTCAGAAACTTCTGCACATTTTCTGCTCACTGTCTCTGTTTCAGCATTGATTCCAAACTAGAAAGAAACTTGAAAAGTGGATGAAACCTGAACCAGAAGTTGTTCAGTGGTTTGTTTTTCCAGTTTGGATGCAAAGATTTTCAGAAAATCCATGTTTAGTTGTTCAATGTTAGACTTGAGTCCAAACATTCCTGATGGTGTCCAACATTTTCTCCTGGATCAAACACAAGCTGGGATTCTGCTCTGCTTTGACACTTTCAACACATCCATCCATCCATCCATCTTTCTGTCTGTCTTTTTCTGCACTTTGGCAGCTCAGCTCCATTTCAGTCCTTTTTCTGGAGGATCTTTTCATCTTCTGGAGACTCTGGAGCCTCAAAGTCAGAGCAGCTGAAACTCAAAGACTGTTGAGGAAAAATGAAGCTGAACTGCAGTCATGAAGCTGATGGGAGTGTTTGCTGAAAGCAGGCCCCCAGAACTTCAGCTGACCTCTGTCACCTAAAGGTCATCTGCTAGATCTGCATTTCTGATTCTGCTGTCTGAGCAAAAACTGAACACAAACCTGTGAGCAAGGCAGCAAACAGACACACTTACATGATTGACTCCATGTAGAAGGATTTTTGTCATCTGCCTGCTGTAACAGAGAAGAGGACACACACATTAGTGTTTAACACAAAGACGTGCACAGACACGTGCACTAACACACATGGATGTAAATTCTCAGCTGGGATGTTCATCTCTGAGCTCATTTCTAAATGTCAGACAGACTCTGCACACAATAAAGAAACTAATCATCTTCTTGTTGCTCTTCATCAACTGACCTTCATGTCATCCTCACACAGAGCTGTCCTAAATGCACAAACTCTCACCGCCTCAACTTTATTTTGAAAATCCCTGATCTACAACAACTTCCTCCACAACTAAACAACAGCAGCATTTGAGGAACTTTACCGTTTCTTCTGTAGTAAATCACCAGGATTACAGCAGTGATCAGAATAACTGAAACCACTATGATGATGCGGACATGAGAATTATCTGAAACAGAAAACAGTTATTTAGTTCAAAAAATAGATTTTTTTCTATAAAACTGTGAAACATGAAAGAACATTTAGAGGAAAGTTGACAGAAAATCTTCTGCAGCTAAACGTTGCCGTCTTTGGTAACTTCTTACTCAGCATCATGTTTTCATGGGAACTCAATCTAAATGTTGCTGCAAGTTTCAAAGTAAAACACAATCACAAAGACGGGACGAGTTCTGACAGACTTCATGTTGATCACGTTTGGATGTCTGGAACATGGGAGGAATTTCTCTGATCTGTGACAGAAAAACTAGTTTCTCACTTGATTCCTCAGCTGGACTCAGAGAGACTTGAGTGATGTTGGTCTCCTCATCCTTGCTGACTTCACATGTGTATGTTCCCTCATGATCTGCAGATAAGTGCTGCAGTGTGAGTCTGCCTGACTCTGATACATCCTCCACATGCTGCTTCCACTCCTCTGACACGCTCAGCTCATCATCCTCTTTCTTGGTCACAATCGTCCTGATTCTGATTGAAGCTCCAAACCAGACTGAAGCCTTTGAGGGAGGAGTCTGAGGCAGAGCAGGAGATGGTTGCTTCTCCAGAGATGATCTTCACTGAAGCTGGACAATAGAAACACAGAAACAGTTCATCATGAAATAAAACATCCAGTCCAAATGTCTGACAGCCTGAAGCAAAGACACTGGGATGTTTGCACACAGCCTCCTGCCTCCATATTGACATGAATGACACTTTGAAAGACTTGAAAGAAATCCTTTCAGAGCTGAATCCTCCATAGTCTGCTGGATCCTGGAGGATCCTGTAGGTCTGCATGCAGAAACAGTCCCACAGTGACAAAGAACATCAAGGTCTTTGATTCTGGAAAGTTCTGCCATGATCAGACAGAGAAGTCTCCAGATGAACTGGAACACTCACGTCCTCTCCTCCATGAAGCTCTCCTCTGGTGTGATGGAGTGCTGATGGTGCAGATGTAGTCCAGGTCATCTTCACGGTCTGAAAGAGTCAGAGAGCTGCTGATGTTGTACAGAAGTTCTTCAGTCTTCTGGACTCTGGTTGTGTTCTGGAAGGTTCTGCTGGATGGAGGACTGATGGACCAGCTGAGATCAGGTTCAGGATAGATCCCATCTGAGCTGCAGATGATCTGCTTTTCCGTCTGGTTCATGTTGATCTTCTGAGGTGGAGCTGCAACAAGTGGAAAAAGTAGAATTTCAGCTTCCAGCAGTGTAGAATCAGTGTTTGTGTGGAAAAGTCAATCCTCTCTTCCTGCTGCTAGAATTCCAGCTTTAAGCAGGTTCAGGATGAACTGATCCTCAGCAGGTGTGTCCTCCTCTAATCCACACTGTCACTAATCTGCAGTTCTGCTTGAAATCTTTCTTCATTTCCTTCAACATTGGAGCTGAACCTCCTTCAATTCTGCAGAATCTCTCACTTGTTGTTCATTTCTTTTGGGACATTTTCAGCCTTAATGACAGATTTCTCTGAAGGTTTTTGTGGATAGATTTCCAGCTGGGAAGTCAACAAATGTCTGCATTTTCCCATTTCCTGTCCTTCCTTCATCTCTTCTGGTTCAGCTTTCAGAGCTTCCACATCTTTCTGTTCTTGCAGTCGTCTCTGCTTCAACAAAGAAAACCTTTGAGTGACTCCAAGATTTGGAGGATTTCAAGAAGCTTTTAGTTTCAGAGACACAGAACATTTGTTCATCAGAGAATGGGACAGATTCAGGAGAATCAGGAACTTTGGATCCTGAACAACTGTCTGAACTCTGAATTCAAGTTCATTTCCTGACTTACTGTGGAACATTCAGCTTGAAGAATGTCTGATGGACTGAATGGGAGAAACTGAACTAAAACATTTGGACTTTCTCCAGTTTTCTGGGTTTGTGTCTCGTACCGTAAACCATCATATTGATGTAAGATTCCTCCTACATCAGTGATGGTGCTGGTCAGAACATTGATATCTTCCTTGATCCTGAACCATCACTCCTGTCAGCTGCAGGGAGGCGTTTCCTTTGGAGATCTGATCCTGGAACAGAGACGTTCTTCCTCTAAACCTCTGGTGCCTGGTTTTCCAGTTGGTCCTTGTTGTTATAGTAGTAGTGAACTTCAGTCCATGTTGGTGTCAGATGATACCAGTGAATAACAAGATCATCTCCAGCTTGAAAACTGCAGGGTAAAATGCAGCTCTGTCCAAACTGACAGGAGACCTCTGCATCTGTGAACATCAGAGACAGATGTGTAAATGTTGAGCTGCACAGAAACACTTTTTCTCATAGGATGAGATTTAATGAAGGACATTCTTCACTTTTAGTTTGTTTTACTTTTTCTTTGAGTAAGAAATCTACCGTTACAAACTTTTATTAATTGGTAATTAGGACAGATTCATGTTTGAGCAGCCGATATAATCATATCAGACATTTGTTTAGTTATAAATCTAAAAAAGGAGGCTAACTTAATCTATTCATGGTTTTTAATACTTTTGTCAAATAATACATTTACTAAACATAAGAACGGCCATATTTGTTCATATTTTTTACAGCTTGTTTTTTTATATAAAGACTTAATAACTTGTTATCACAAGAAAACAAACTTTTTTTAAGAATTCAGAATATAATTTTCCTTTTTTGGAGATCAATACATAACAGCTAGTTGTAAATGTGAACCTAAATGACAGACAGAATTATCACTGACTGATGAGCTCATGAGGTAACTCTCTAGCAGCAGCAGATGTCTCAGTTGATGTTGACATGAAACCTCTGCTGTCTTCAGTCCAGAATCGTACTGCAACAGTCTAGCAGAAAGTTCTGGAGGACTTCAGGTTTCCTTCTGCTGAGGTTCTGGATGGAGATGCAGAATTCATCCTCCAGCAGGAGCTGGCCCCGCCCATAAGGTTTGGAGAGGGACATATTATTTTAAAAATGCTGTACTTGTTGATTGATTTCATGTGATCAGAATCTGTCTTGATCTTTTAGTAAAAACTGAAATAAATGGTGATTTCTCCACAGTTTTCTGTTCTTTGTGGGTTGGATGAGATGGACCCCAATTTATGTAAAAAGATAAAGAAATACTTAAATCAATTAAAGAGAGAATCCTGAATCTATACTCTGTGGAAGTTTAAGTTATTTAGTTTTTTAGGAAAGGGACTGTATTATGCTGAAACGGTTAGTTTAAATTATGGGTGTATTGGATGCATGAAACATAAATTATTTATCTAAAGTCTCACTCTGATCATCTTTTGATCTATAGTAAAAGTTTTTCCAGGCTTTTTTAAATTATAATGATGCCGTTTTTAACCAAAATCAACAACCTGTGTCGTTTTCTAGGACATATTTTCTGCAGAGCAGCTGGAGTTCATTAAAATCACCTGAGTTGTGGTAAGGAAGGCATGCGCTAAGTGAGCCTGCCCCCATTTCCCATCAGCCATTTGTTTGCACTCTCTCCTGCTAGCTTACAGCCCCTCACACCCCCAAGCTAACAATAATGGAGAAACAAAAATGGTGATCAGTATTGTAGCTGTCCATCCGTCCAGTTCTGATCCAGATTCCAGCTCAGACCAGGAAAACAGAGACGTTCATGGATCTGTTGGTCTGACAGTGGATGATCAGAATGGTTCACGATTTAAATAAATCCTCAGAGATCCAGCTTTAATCATGTTTTTTTTAACATGTCCTTCATGAGGAAAATGCCAGTACAAAATGGGAAAACAAAACTTTTCACTAAGGTGACAGTTGGTTTTGTCAATGGACTTGATGCCTTTGTGAGGACATTTATGCTAAATGCCAAAAACATCTGAAATATGGACAAAAAAGGTCAAAGCCATCTGGTGCCTAAAGAAAGGAAAGAAAAGAAGAAGAGGAGAAAAGAGATAAAGAAAAGGGTTTGTCCTCACAGCTAGATGCATGTTTTCTAATGCTACCTGCCCTGCAACAACAACATTGCTGATGAAAACTTTGTTTTGGTCTATGACCAAAACTGAAGTAGGCCCAAATGTTGCAAATAACATCACTGTTTATTTTTTAAGATTTTCTTCTTTAACTTTTGCTCTGCCTTAACTTGTAACATTAGTTACGATTCGTGTGTGTCTGCTCTGCTGTAACACAGAGATTGGTTGTGTTTTGCTGTTGTGTCCTTAGTTCATAATGTTAAATAAGCTGTGATGGTAGCTGCTGCTGCTGTCATAACATGCTTATGGGACAAATAGCTGCAGATTGGCCATTACTGTAAAAATCATTTGTGGCAGCTCAAATGTTTTCCCAATGTTTTTTAACTAGGGATTTAGGGGTCAATTTTGAGCCTGCATGAATTAAGGTTATTTTTTTATTTTCTTTACAAATGTTGGGGTATATTATAAGTCAATAAAAATTGCATAAATCTGTTGGTAGTTTTAAAGATGAATATTTACCCAAATGTGCCAATCAAAGGATTGAAGACAGCAAACATGAGATAATTTTTCTTCTCTGAAGTAGAGATTGATATAGAGAATGACTATTTAAATTTCCTAAATTTCCAAACTCCAGTTGATCAGGTCATACCTAAGGTCACCGATGTCTCAGGAGCGAGTCACTAACCTGCTGTTGTTAGTATCAATCATTCAGGGGGGGGGGCAGATTTCATATGATGATGTTATTGACGAGTTTGCATCAAGGAAGTGAAAGGTTAGGTTTTAGTTAGTGATTCTGTTCTTAGTGCTGCAGTTATATTTATTATATTGTGTTATTTCTGTGACTAAAGATTTGTGCTTTATAATATTTATTTTATATTATTTATTCAATATTGTGTTTGAGTAAATATGTTCCCACCTAACTGTATTTTTGCCATACTTATAGTCTTTTATTTTAATGTTCTGATAACTGTTATAAGGCAGTTAAAAATTTAGATAAACATGTTTTTTATGGACAAAGTGACTGGGGAGTAATTCAGGGTAGAACCGCCACTGGATCCACTGATGGAGAATCCAGGTGTGAATCATCAACCGTTGGAAACGTGTCAGTCGAGTTTCAACCATCATCAAGTATGAATGAGGAGGAATGAAGAACAGACGATGGAAGAACTCTGAGCGTCTGGAAAAGCACAGATGATTTTCTAAACCTGCTTTTATTATTAGTAGGATTATTATTAAGTGACTGCTGGCTCATTATTTTCTAAATCAAACTTTTTTTAAGGCACTTTTCCTATGGAACATAACACAAAGTGTTTAACAGCAGAACAGAAACATAAAGCAATTCAAATCAAGCCCCCACCCCACACAGACCCCCTAATCCCCATCATGCCTCCCACCCCTTAATGATGGAGATGAACATTTGGGAAATGGTGATATTTGGAACCCCCCCCCCCCTCTGTGAAAAGCTGCATAGACAGCCAGATGCAGCATCACAGGCGGGGAACCAGCAACCCCACAGCAGGGGGGTCTAAATATGACCCGGAAGAAGGGTTAAGATGAGGCTAATGCGTGCCAACTCCATGCAGCCCTGGACGCACTAAAGTCCGTGCGGGCTATCGATGCTGCATCCAAAAGCCGCATCAGCCAGCTCACACACCGACCCAAAGCCGCTCCCGGTCCCGGAAGTCCCGGTTCCGTGAGTCCCGGGACTGAGACAGCAGATCCAGATGTTTTCATCAATGCTCACTTTGACAGTAAAAAGCTGAGTTCAGATAGAGACTCAGCCAGAAAAGAAACCAAACAGACTTTCGTTTTACTCACCTCCTCTGGTTAAAATCCAAACATCCGTCAGGAAAAACCAAACACTAAAAAGTTTGTTCATCATCCAAGTTTTCTGAGAGATAAAAAACAGAACTTCCATGTATCCGAACAGTTGATCATCTAACAAACCTGAGCGTCATCATCACAGAGGAAGCCCTCCCTGACTTTAGGGCTGGGTCCGAGTTCTACCCGAACCCTGGATGGTCCGTTTGACGCGGACGCTCCGGCGCTTGTCTCACCTTCATGAAGCACAGTGGATCAGCACAATGTTTCGAGGCGTGTGTCAACTAGCGCAGATCACGTGGTTGATGACGTATGAAGCGTCAAATGCATCGTTTGGTGGAACCACGGTCCAGATGTCACTTGTGTTTGAACAGCTGGGCTCTAATTTCTGGAAATACAAATGAATCCCGAACGTTTCCCGACCAGTTCTATTGTTTCCCCTGTATTGGAATCAGCGTCAGTTCATTGCACTCTACCAGAAAAAACATACTGTGGCTCAGGATCGTTTAAACTCGGTTTCTCCCAATAAGACAATACGCTAGTAAACGTTATAAATAAAGAAAATACTTCAAATGACATTGGATAGGAGTGTCTATAGTTCAGAGGAAATGTTGCGGTCTCTGCAAGTAAAAGTTTTGTTTGTTTTGCATTTATTTTCTTCACGTGATGTGTGTTTTGCTGTGTCAAGCACTTCTCACAGAAAACATAACCCGATGTGTTGTTTTTTTATCATTGACAACATTGGGTTTTTTTTTTTACCTTTTTTTATCATTATTTCCAGATTCCTAAACTGTTCATAATTAAATAAATATATATTTAATTAAATAAATAAATATGACCTCATGCAAATACACAATCAATAAATTTCTCATAAATATATAAAAAGATCATGAAAAGGTGTAAAACCTGCACACTGATTTTAAATTAGCCATTATATTATTCAATATATTTCATTTTGCTTTAAAAACCTGTTCATTATTTTAAAACAGCATTTTAAAATATTCATTTATAATCATGTTGAATATTATTATAATTCTATGTCTTTTTTCAGAAGCTCATATTTCAAAATCAATTTTTTCCAAAGTAGCTTTGTTTTTATTTCATGTTGCTGTTTTTCACAATGGCGGATTTATTTCATGAAGAGCTTTTTCAGGAGAATGAGTCTATCTGTCAATCAGTGAAAGTGGGCGGGATCTAAACGCTCATTGGCTCATCCATGGAAATCGTCTCATATTCCTCGATACCCGCTCTGTGGTGTGCCGGTCAGAGAGACGACATATTTCAGCGACATCTGCACGGCTTTGCTGACATTTGAAGATCAAATAGAGACAAACAATGTGTCTGCTGCAGAAGATGCAAACATGGACGACTCTGTTCTGTTGAAACACTCCTGACTCTCCCGCCAGTCACCCAGAGCTCTCCTTTGCTCTGCAGCTAACAGCTCTACTGTCTGAGCTCACAGATCCAGGCTGACGTCACATCGTGCCTTACACTCTGTCGGCCCGCAGGAGGCGAGCTGGCAGACCGACAGAATCAGACGAGGCAGCTGCAGAAAGCGGAACCAGCCTGCTCGGCCTCCTGAACCTTATGATATTTTTCTATTTTCATTGAGACAATGATTATAATCAGGTCCTCTGGTTTTATTTTTCCCTCTCAGGGAAAATGTTGAACCTTTACTGCGATGACGTTTCTGACCGTGGTCGGAAAATGCAGCGGCACTCCGGGATTTGATTTGGGGTCACTTCCCTGTTCGGACGCCTCCAGAGCGGGTTAATAAAAGAACCAGTCTCTGTACTTTGGAGGAAACCTTTTTTATTATTACTTTTCCGGCGATCTGAGCAACAGACCCTTAACACACACACACACACTCTCACACACCCACTCTCTTGCGCTGCACCCTCTGATTTACACGTAATTTAAGATGCAGTTTGACTGCAGGAGCTGAAGCAAAGACTCTCTGATGATGTCATGAACTCGAACATGGAAACATTGTTATCATGTGGAACTATTCAAAATATTAAACCTGATCTCTCAACATTCTCCGTGTGCATTGCGCATCCATGCATTGTAAATGAGATAAGTGCAGCCACTGCTCCATGTGACTATCAGGGTGAAAACATTAGCGGTAGCTCCTCCCACACGCGGTCACACATGGTGCGTTCATGGAACTCCAGGTCATAGAAGCTTAGTGGAACTCCAACAGCCACCCAGTCTAACTTAGACCACTACTAGATGTTCATGAGAAGATGAAAACCGCAGAACCGACCACAAAATCACCCAAATTATGCACACTTGCCCAAAGCCACTTTTATCCGAAAATTTAGAACCAAAACTGCCCATTTCTGGTGGATGTGTAGAGGTGCATACTCCCCCCTAGTGTTGAGGGGTGTGCATTGCTCCGTCACGTTCGCTGAAGCATCTTCCATCGATGTAGTCAGGGTGCTGCTGCTCATGTCTGAGTAAAGGAGTAGCCAATCACAAAAGAGTCTCCGCCTTGTCTAGTTTGATTGACAGACAGTCATTCTCCTGAAAAAGCTCTTCATGAAATAAACAAGTCATTCTGAAAAACAGCAACATGAAATAAAAACAAAGCTACTTTGGAAAATATTGATTTTGAAATACGAGCTTCTGAAAAAAGACGTAGAATTATAATAATATTCAACATGATTAAAATGAATATTTTAAAATGCTGTTTTAAAATAATGAACAGGTTTTTAAAGCAAAATGAAATATATTGAATAATATAATGGCTAATTTAAAATCAGTGTGCAGGTTTTTCACAATTTCATGATCTTTTTATATATTTATGATAAATTTATTGGTTGATTGTTTATTTGCATGAGGTCATATTTATTTATTTAATTAGATATTTATTTGTTTAATTATGAACAGTATAGGACTCCATATACAAGGAGCTCAGTCGAAGCAGATGATACACTCAAAAAACGTTCACTTTGAATGAACATAAAAAAATTATGGAAAGGATTTCCACATGATTAGATTGCATTACTTGAACAAAAATTCATCATATTGGTCCTACTTAATGTATTTAGGTTCAAATTAATAAATTTAAGTTGATTCAATTTAAATACTGCAGTTGGACTCAACTTTAAATTAATATCGTTGCACTCTAAAACAAAAAAAGTTGATCCAATTTAATTGAATCACTTCAATTGGTCACAACTCATTAAATTAAGTTTTTTCAACTTAAATTTGTATGGCTACCCAACACAATTTATGTTGATCTAACTTGAATTTCTATTTTTTTCTTTAATTTTATTTATACATCTGAAATTGATCCTGTTTTCCAAAGTTTCATCCAATGGGTCTTTTTATTTTCATATCAAAGACATGAATTACCCAGCTCACTCCAACATCACAAGACAGGACCTCAAACACCACAAATTTTGTTTTAAGTATTGGAACATTAACAATCTGTCGCACAAGGGGGTTGGTCATCATCCTCTCCCACACTCTAACTCATGGTGCAGAAAAAAAATAAACATAACACTTTAAATCACTAGTTAAAACAGAGTAAAACAGCTGGGGCCTGTTTCAGAAAGGACGTTCAACCAACTCTGAGGTTAAACTTGAACTCTGAGTTGGTCTACTGAGAGATTAACAACTCTGAGTTTTCTGTTTCAGAGAAGCTGATCAGAGTAAGGTTAATCAACTCTGAGTGGACTGAATCGGAGTTGAGCGTGCGCACCGCGACCATAAGAAGCCATTATCAATGGAGCGCAGATATTACGAGTCACCATGGCAACCGTGGAAACAAAGAGGTCTGCATATTTTTCTCCAGCTGAACTTGACGTGCTGCTGCAGAGTTACAGTGAATATGAGCACATATTCCAGAAGAAAAGCAACACCGCTGCATCTGCAGAACAGAGACAGTTAGCGTGGGAAAACATAGCTGCTCGAGTTAATGCATAAGTTTGCATTTAAATCATTGTTATAAAATATTGGCTGTAATAACTTTTTAAATGGCGTAAGGTGTGAAATTAAAAAATGGCGATATTTTGGTGTACTTCAGGAGTGTTATTCCTGGTGTAATTGCATGAAATGCTGCATAGAGTACAGAACCAATCTGGGGGAAAATGCATTTAACATCGGTAATGTTTAGAGGACTTTTTTGTTAACCTTCCCCTCTCGCAAACGTTGGTCAGTTTAATATTAATACATGCAATTGTGTTTTTAAAAGTGAACTTATGTCTACCCTTGTATTGATCAAGTGGTATGGGTTTATATGGGATTAAGAAAGTAAGCAGTACTAGCAAATTGTGTTTCCAAAAAGTAATTGTTACATTAATCTAATTCAATGTCCCTGATTTCATTTTCATGTAGATGCAATCCTGCAGGAATTAAAAGAACATGGCAGCTGCTAAAAATGAAGTATAAAACATAATTCAATCAGGTCAAATGTGAGCATGTCATGGATGTAGGAGGAGGAGGAGGAGGAGGAGGAGGAGGAGGGTCCATCAAACTCCTCTGCACGGATGAACACAGTTCAGTGACGTACAGTAAATGTTATTCTGTGAAATTCATGTTGAATGAACAGGATTTAACCCCACACTATTAAACAAATAGAGAAAACTGATAAAGAGATGTCCTACTTAGATGGACAGATCCTTAAGTCAGATCTGGAAATTGAGATCCTAGAACACAAGCTACAGGTATGGTGTGTATTGTGATTGGTGAATTCTATAAAGGTTTTGGAAGAATATTGAATTCTTACTGTTGCTTTTCAATTTGTTGGAAATAAGGACGACCAAATACATTGTGACTTGAATGTATTCATTGTGGTATTCTTTTTTTATTTATCTTTTTTTTTCTTGTTGTGGTAATTCTCTATGAATTAATGCAGCCTCCTCGTCTATTGGGTCCTCCAAAAAAGAACAAGTCATTCTTGTCACTTAGCTTGTCTCTGTGTGACGGAATTGTGGGCAATGAAGGTTAAAGCGAAAAATACCGCTTTGTCTTTAAAAAGGGGAGGGGACCGGCAGAAACCTTGAGTTTAGAGAATAAAACCTGCTCCCGACCAGGTTAGGTTCACAGCATAAGTAACCATGGACACTGACTCTGAGTATAAGTTACCTCTCTTTCAGAAACGGGTTTGACTTACTCTGCTTTCTCTGGTTTAACAAACCTCCCATTCTGAAACGGAAAACCCAGTGTTTCCCTGATTTCAGGGTTAACTCACTCAGAGTTTACACTTAACCTCCTTTCTGAAACAGGCCCCTGGACAATAAAACCCATGGACAAAAACTCACACTTAGACCCCAATCTGCCCAGATAGACAAAGAAAATAGAATCCCACAATTCCTTGCGATTACTAATGTATCCAATTTAATGGTATCATGTTGGATCAACATGATTGAAATTAATAACTTTTAAATGGATTATTTTTATGTTCAATCAACATGATTCATTCACATAAGATTTACAAACATAAAATTTTCTGGTTGAAATGACAAGTTACATTTTTTGTAAACTTAATTGGCTGGTAATTTCCTTTTTTGAGTGTATATGTCCAGTCCACCACCAGATGCCGCTGTACTGTGTGGTTTCAAAGCCCTGAATGGTTGGTTCATTTTTCCAGCACAATTACATGAACACCTAGGAAAGCTTCATGGGGCTTCTAATCCCATCCCTAATAACTGCACATGCATGTTTAACTACACACTCTAAAAAGAAATAAGTTGATCCAACTTAATTGAATCCCTTCAATTGGTAACACTTAATTGAATTAAGTTTATACAACTTAATTTAATATGTAGATTAAACTGATTTTTTTAATTTTGTTTATACAACTTATATAGGCTTATTCAGAAACCCCTGATGACAAAAAAGAACAAGGACCCGATTGCGTCGCCCAGATTGGCGTCACCGGGGCCCCGCTCTGGAGCCAGGCCCAGGGTCGGGGCTCGCAGGCGAGCGCCTGGTGGCCAGGGCTCTTCCCACGGGCCCCGGTCGGGCACAGCCCGAAGGAGCAACGTGGGACCACTCTCCCATGGGCCCACCACCCATAGGAGACCTCAAAAGGGGCCGGTGCAATGTGGTTTGGGTGGCAGTCGAGGGCAGGTGCCTCGGTGGCCCAAACCCCGATCATGGAACCTGGCTTTTGGGACATGGAATGTCACCTCTCTGGGAGTGAAGGAGCCTGAGCTGGTGCAAGAGGTTGAGAGATACCGTCTAGATATAGTCGGGCTCACCTCCACACATAGCCTGGGCTCTGAAACTCAGTCCTTAGAGAGGGGTTGGACTCTCTACCACTCTGGAGTTGGCCAAGGTGAGAGGCGGCGGGCTGGCGTGGGCTTACTCGTGAGCCCCCAGCTCAGCCGCCAAGTGTTGGAGTTCACCCCGGTGGACGAGAGGGTCATGTCCCTCCGCCTCCGGGTGGGGGACAGGTCCCTTACTGTGGTTTCGGCTTACGGGCCGAGCAGCAGTTCGGAGTACCAGGTCTTCTTGGTGTCTCTCGAAGGGGTACTGGAAAGTGCCCCAACGGGGGACTCCATTGTCTTCCTGGGGGACTTCAATGCCCACGTGGGCAATGACAGTGGCACCTGGAGGGTTGTGATTGGTAGGAACGCCCCCCCTGATCTGAACCCGAGTGGTGTTTTGTTATTGGACTTCTGTGCTCGTCATAGTTTGTCCATAACGAACACCATGTTCGAGCACAAGGGTGTCCATCAATACACCTGGCATCAGGACACCCTAGGCAGGAGGTCAATGATCGACTTTGTAGTTGTTTCAGGCGACCTTCGGCCCTGTGTCTTGGACACTCGGGTGAAGAGAGGGGCGGAGCTGTCCACTGATCACTACCTGGTGGTGAGTTGGATTCGCTGGCGGGGAAGGAGGCCGAAAGACTTGGAAGACCCAAACGTACTGTGAGGGTCTGCTGGGAACGTCTGGCTGAGCCCTCCGTCAGGGAAGTCTTTAACTCCCACATCCAGGAGAACTTCAAACAGGTACCGAGGGAGGTTGGGGATATTGAGTCCGAGTGGACCATGTTTTCCACCTCCATTGTCTCTGCTGCTGCTCGGAGCTGTGGTCGCAAGGGCTCTGGTGCCTGTCGCGGCGGTAACCCCCGAACCCGGTGGTGGACACCAGAAGTAAGGGATGCCGTCAAGCTGAAGAAGGAGTCCTACCAGGCCTGGTTGGCCTGCGAGACGCCAGAGGCAGCTGACAGGTACCGGCAGTCTAAGCAAGCGGCGGCCCGGACTGTTGCGGAGGTGAAAACTCGGTCCTGGGAGGAGTTCAGTGAGGCCATGGAGAAGGACTATCGGTTGGCCTCGAAGAAATTCTGGCAAACCATCCGACGTCTCAGGAGGGGAAAGCAGTCCTCCACAGGCATCGTTTTCAGTGCAGGTGGAGAGCTGTTGACTTCGACTGGGGACATTGTCGGGCGGTGGAAGGAGTACTTCGAGGATCTCCTCAATCCCACTGACATGCCTTCCTTTGAAGAAGCAGAGAATGAGGACTTTGGGGTGGGGCTGTCTATTACCCGGGCTGAAGTCACTGAGGTAGTCCACGAGCTCCTCAGTGGCAAGGCCCCGGGGGTGGAT
Organism: Oryzias curvinotus; assembly: GCA_023969325.1. Classification (NCBI taxonomy): domain Eukaryota; kingdom Metazoa; phylum Chordata; class Actinopteri; order Beloniformes; family Adrianichthyidae; genus Oryzias; species Oryzias curvinotus. Next base: position 680,488 of record CM043725.1, on the reverse strand, counting down.
GAAGTCCGCCCTGAGCACCTAAAGTCTCTGGATGCTGTGGGAGTGTCTTGGCTGACACGTCTCTGCAGCATCGCGTGGCGGTCGGAAACCGTACCACTGGACTGGCAGACAGGGGTGGTGGTTCCCCTCTTTAAGAAGGGGGACCGGAGGGTGTGTTCCAACCATAGGGGAATTACACTCCTCAGCCTCCCTGGGAAAGTATATGCCAGGGTACTGGAAAGCAGAGTCCGTCCGATAGTCGAACCTCGGATTCAGGAACAACAGTGCGGCTTCCGTCCTGGTCGTGGAACATTGGACCAGCTCTACACCCTATCTAGGGTGCTGGAGGGTTTGTGGGAGTTCACTCATCCAGTCCATATGTGTTTTGTGGATTTGGAGAAGGCGTTCGACTGCGTCCCTCGCGTCTCTCGGTGGGTGGAGTGTCCTTGCCCCAGGTGGAGGAGTTTAAATACTTTGGGGTCTTGTTCACGAGTGAGGGAAGATCGGAGCATGAGATTGACAGGCGGATCGGAGCGGCGTCCGTAGTTATGCGGTCGCTCTATCGGTCCGTCGTGGTGAAGAGAGAGCTGAGCCGCAAAGCAAAGCTTTCAATTTACCGGTCGATCTACGTTCCAGTACTCACCTATGGTCATGAGCTATGGGTCATGACCGAAAGAACGAGGTCCCGAATACAAGCGGCTGAAATGAGCTTCCTCCGTAGGGTGGCTGGGCGCTCCCTTAGAGATAGGGTGAGAAGCTGGGTCACCCGCGGAGAGCTTGGATTAGAACCGCTTCTCCTCCACATCGAAAGGAGCCAATTGAGGTGGCTCGGGCATCTAGTCCGGATGCCTCCTGGACGCCTCCCTGGAGAGGTGTTCCGGGCATGTCCCACTGGGCGGAGGCCCCGGGGAAGACCCAGGACACGCTGGAGAGACTACGTCTCTCGGCTGGCCTGGGAACGCCTCGGGGTCCCCCCAGAGGAGCTGGAGGAAGTGGCTGGGGTGAGGGAAGTCTGGGCATCTCCGCTCAGTCTGCTGCCCCCGCGACCCGGTCCCGGATAAGCGGAGGAAGATGGATGGATGGATGGATGGAACTTATATAGGCACATTTTAATATAGGACAGAGAGTGCAAGCTCCAGCTCCCCCCGCAGCGCCAGGTGGGCCAACGCGGGACCCCGCCCCAGAAGAGTGCCCACAGCCCCAGACAAGCACCTCACCACCATCCAGGAGTTCTGGGCATCCCCCCACCCCAAATCCAGGTAGGAGTCAGGACCCCCCAAGAGAGACCCGCCCCACGCTCTAAGCAGCAACCCACCCAAAGTTGGTCCAGGAGAGAGCAAGGCAGGGGCCAGCCATCCCCACCCAGGAGGAGGACACCCAGGGGAAGAGGGGGTCATCGAGGAGTGTGGCCAGACAATGCTATTTACAACAACTTGATTGAATGAAGATTATTATTATTACCTTCATTTATAATATTTAAATGATAAACAAAGTTACAGCAAAAATCATAAAAATACCAAAAAAATAATACATGTAGATCTGTACGTTAGTGCAGTGGTCCCCAACCACCGGGCCGCGGCCCGGTACCGGTCCGCGGGACACTTGGCACCGGGCCGCGGAGTGGTACCGGGCCGCGGGAAATTTTGGCACCAGGACGCACAGAAAGAAAAAATAATTTCCATTTTATTGTTTTTTTTTCGACAAAAACGTTTTATTTTGAAAAGTGACCGGATTCTCTCTGTTACATCTGTCACACTTAACGCACGTCGCGACACCAAACATCAGGTGATAAACCCCGCTAAGATTAAACCCAAACAACCAAAATTAGCAAAAAACAAACTTCTTTAGAAAGTTTCTTTTACAAGGGGAAAATTAGTATTATTATTGTTATTATTATTACTAAGGAGAAAATACCACCCCCGGTTCGCGGTAAATGTGTCTTGCGTTGCCCCCCCCCCCACCCCCCCCACCCCCCCCGACCGGTCCGCGGTGAACGTGTCTTGCGTTGTACCGGTCCACGGTGAAAAAAAGGTTGGGGACCACTGCGTTAGTGGAATGTTTGTAAGATCAAAGGTTTCTGCATACAGAAGTTTTAAAACAATTTCAAAATTCTTACATAAACACTGTCAGCATGAATCCACAGGAGGGAGCAGATTTTTCTCATTCAGCAGTGTTTGCTGTTGGCACATCATCAAGGTGTTTTTGGCCATCTTGTTTAGTAGTAGTAGTAGTAGTAGTCTTTTTTTATTTTGGACTAGTGAAACAAGTGTAAAATAACAAAATAAGACAAAAACGAGACAAAACTCGCAAAAAACAACAACAAAAAAGACAAGTAAATTATATAAAACAAAACAAAATTATATAAACACAAGTCCAAAAGGGAGTGAGAAGAAGAAAAAACTTATAAACTCTCACCCCCCTTTACCTTAAGTCCTTACTTTCCCACCATCAGATTCCAGTGCCTACCCAAGTGTATATGTACATATATACATGTAATTTTTGTGATATATACATGTAATTTCCATTTCAAAACAACATGCAAATGAATAACAAGACGTATTGTCAAAGTATGCAGATTTATAAATGCTGACATTCTGTATTTTTTTGTATTTGCACATATTTATCCATGATCATCTTTCTGTATCTATATTTAAATTCTTTTATGTTTGGACATTGTTTCAAGCATTTACTGGTTCTGTTCCACAACTTCACTCCACAAATTGAAACACAGAATCTCTTTTTATTTGTACGTGCTTTATGTATGAGAAACTTATCTTTTTCCCTAAAATTGTATTTTTCCTCTCTTGTAATAAATAACCTTTGGATATTTGTCGATTGTTTTTGGCCTTGAATATTATTTGAGCGGTACAATACTCTACTAAATCGTAAAATTTGAGTAATTTTGATTCTATGAATAATTTATTTGTGTGCTCAAGGTAACTGACTTTGTGTATGATTCGTATTGCTCTCTTCTGAAGTATTGAAAGTGAATGTAACTTTGTTTTATAGTTGTTCCCCCAAACCTCTACACAATAAGAAAAATATGGTAAAACTAATGTACAGCATAACATGTGCAAGTAAAATAATCTATATATTTTTATGATGATGAAAGTTATTTTCTTTCTAACAGAGAGTGGTCGCTGCAGCCGCGCGCGTATAAGCTGCTGTTGTGGCATAGAGTTCAGCTGGAAGCTCTGCGCATAGGTTCCTCCCTACATGACAAATGCATTTGATCAACGAAATAACGCTGGAACACAGAATAAGAGGCCAGACAGAGAGAGTGACAGAGAGATCTGGATGATAAGCACTCGCTTCATTAGGCGGGAAATACTGCAGCCGCGGCGGTGCGCGTTTGCCTTTTCAGTTTCGTGTGTGTGTGGGTGTGTGCGCTAGGGGAACGTTCTCCCTCTGAGTTAGAAGAAGCTGGCTGTGCCTTTCGGTTCGTGCGGTAACCGTTCTGACATACAGGATTAATAAAGAGCTGTTGGACAACCGCCGACTGAGGAGCTTCTTTGCAGACATTACAATATATTTATTAAAAAAGTCAGCGAGAGAGAAGCCCGGCCCGAACCGACCCGAACGTAATGACTGTCATTTAGAGCCCGACCGGACCCGAAATTCGGGTCCGGTCGGGCTCGGACTCAGGCTCGGGCTTAAGATCTTACCTCTAGTTGGCACCCAATTCGCCCTCGTTCGCTGAACTTGTTTTGTCCATTGTTTCAGCAGCGTTTCTTGTTTTGGGAATTTATACACAGATACACTTTCACTAGATGTATTGCTACATCCAGCTGCCACACAACGACTTGGCATGTTGATGATGTAGAAAATGTATGTTTTTATATCTTATTCTTTATTAGGTTGCAGTTTTGTCTTTAGTGTAAAGTGAACTCATTTTGAACTCATCAGGACTTATTCTCCAGTGACCTTCATTTATGCTTTATAGTTGCAGCAGCAACTAGGACTTCTTTGTGCAAATCTAGGAGTTTCCAGAGAAGCAATAAATATGTCATGGACTACATCTCTACCATCTGAGTTGAAGGTTTTTCCCCTGGGAAGGTTTTCAGATTCGTGTTCTCATGTGGAGGATGGAACTGACATCTGATCTCGTGCTGGTGGTGGAGTATCTGTTTGGCCGGAGTGATTTACTTTGGACCAGAGGAAGACTCCTTTTGATCATGGACTGTGTGCGCCGGTGAAGGGCCTCCACCCCCGGAAAGGCGGAGTGGATCTGAAGTTGGCAACCTTCATCTATAGGCCGGTGGAAGCACGAGGGATACCAGATGACGAATCAGAGGGATCCAGGGAGGAGATTCGACGTCATGATGTTCACAGGAGGAGGAGTGTCAACACATGTTTAAAAGACTGTTTTGAACGGACTTTGTTGTTCTCAGGAAAACCTATGAGTAATTCGCATGTAACTTGTGCGTCTGTAGGTCTTTTATCTTGAGAATCCAGATATCTGTGACAATGTGTTTTAATCTGTCTTAGAACTATTGTTAGGGCAATAAACTTTGTGTATTTTTAGTCCGGTTGAATCCTTGGTTTGCTTCACCACTCTCGACTCCAGAACACGCACGGATGGAAAGATCTAAAAGCGGAAGATTCCTTTCCTACAATTTTTAACAGATTTAAACACGAGAGAAACGAAGACTACCTGCTTTGTTTACATGCTGTCCGAAGCGGAACTACGGAAGTCAATGCCTTTCATGACGTCACAGGTCATATCGAGGTCACTTCCAGCCTGCGCTCTTAGCGGCAAATTCAAATCTCTGATTCCTTCGAACGATGTCTATTATTCATATGCTTCGGATTTTTTTCGACGCTAACTATTGGTATCAATAGAATCAGCGTTTAAAGGGCTTTTTTATTTGACAAAGTTGTTCAAAGCATGGCATCCACACTTTAATATTTCATTTTCAGTTACTGGGTTAAGAACCATGCTACTGGGATTTCTGTCAATTAATATTTGCACTTCCTTTCCAAATGTTCCTGGATCCGGGATTTGCTTTTCTAATTCAGGTCCCACGTTTACAAAAAAATCATTAAATCTTTTAGCAATATCTTCCTTTTGATCTATTTCTTCACCCTTACTAATGAAGTACTTTGGATAGGAGTCTTCCTTGTTACCCCTTCTTAGAATAGTATTAAGTATGCCCCAAGTTTTTTTTATATTACTTTTGTTTTCCTCTAAAAGTTTTCCATAATATTCCTTCTTGCATGTTCTTATTATCTGCGTTTGCTTATTTTTGTATTTTTTATATTTAATTTCTGCCTCTTTTGTTCTCTTTTTTAAGTAGTTTTTATATAGAGTATTCTTTTTCTTACATGCATTCTGCAATCCTTTTGTAATCCATGGACAATGGAAATACTTAATTTTTTCCTTGAACTTTTTAACTGGACAATGTTTATCATACATCGAACCAAATATCCGCAAAAAATATTCATAAGCCTCATCAACAGTTTCTTTTTGATAAATCACATCCCAATTATGCTCAAGTAGCTCAGCTTTAAGTGCATTGATGGAGGTTTCTGTTTTAATTCGTCTGTATCCCATTGAGAAATGCAACCTGTGGTTGACATAACTACTGTCATATACTGTGAAAACTGGAAGATGGTCATTGATTTCATTAATTAGCAACCCATTAACTGTTTTATTTTCAGTGTCATTGGAGAATATGTTATCAATTAATGTTGCACAACTGATGATGATTGAAAGTAAAATAACTATGGCAGACAACTACATGTTATTCTTAAGTTGAATGAACTCAGAAAAATGTTTTATTTGCACCAAACTAAATCATTAAGTTAGATCAATGTAAAAAGGTTTATCTTTCCAGCAACAGCCCAAATACTATTTTTAGAGTGCATTGAGCATCAGATATGTGATCGAACCTCAAATGTTTCCACTCTGGCCCGCAGAAGCATTCATTGTAGCCCAGACCAACCTCCTCCATTGGAAGCTAAAATGAGACGGATGATTCTGCCAGTAGCATATGCTTGTCTAAAAGATTAAGCCAAAAAAAAAGGGGGACACATGAATTCTTAAAGCGCTCTGTCCTGCAGCGCAGTGGGAGGAGCCTATTACTCTGTGTGCTCCTGTGTGCAGACATGCAGGAAGGTCTCACAACATGGCCAAAAACAGTTCTAAATTATTTAATTGGACCAAGCATAGGCAAACCCCACAACAGAACATGGCTGAGAGGAAAACCAATTACACATGTGGCAAACCATAACACTGACTCCTAACCATAGATGTAGCTGCTAATGTGCCTTCTTTTTTCGAGAGACTCCAAGCGTTGCAAGCAGCTCTGACTAGCTCTGACCAGCTCTGACTACTTCCGCTCCACTTACGTGAGTCACGTCTCAAGAGCCGTGACTCAAGTCTCCAATCCAATCCCCTTTATTTATATAGCACATTTCTCAAATAGGCAGTTTCCAAAGTGCTGTGCAGTGACCAAAAGCCAGACAAAAGATTACCAAACAAAATAAAAACAAAGTACATCAATAAAATGAATAAAAATAAAATAAAAACAAGATAAACACACAGAGGACCACACAACTCATGTGGTGTTAAAAGCTAGAGAAAAAAATGTGTTTTAAGACGGGACTAAAAACACTCCAAAGAGGGCGCTGTTCTAACATGCAATGGCAGAGCGTTCCACAGCTTAGGGCCGACAACAGAGAACGCTCTGTCATGGTGCCCCTGCCAGTTACTCTCCCCCTCCCACGCCTGCTCTGTTTTGGACGCGACCAGCTGTCTTCAATTACCTTATCTTTGCCGCCGCCTTCTTAAGGAGCACCTGGATCATCATTCGATGCTGGATGGTCTGACAAAGCCTTAAAAGCCATTTTTTATCAGTCCCTAAATTAAGCTATCGAAGACCATCTATGTTCGCAACCAGAGGCTCTTACCTTTGAAGACTTAGTTTCTGCAGCACTCCGTTCTGATGCTCGTCCGAAAGAAAGACAAGCCGAAAAAACCAGCTTGTCACGTAGACAATATACCAACCCCAATCGTACTGCTCCATTGCTTAATTTTCTTTCTGCCCCACCCACACAGGAATCACCTGTGTGGCCCTCCGAGGCCCTCGGATGAACCAATGCAAATCGGACATTCAAAATTAATACCAGAACAACAAAGAAGAAGGGAGGAATGCTCATGTTTCTATTGTGGCAAACCCGACCATTTCATTTCCCAGTGCCAACTCCGTTTAAACTCCAGAAACCCCCGCTAGAAGACAGGCCGCGGGTGGGTAAAACTAATAGTCATTCTTATCAAAGTTTCTTGTTTGTTCCTGTCAAGTTATGCCTCTACACCAAGTACCATGAACTTCAAGCCCTAGTGGATTCTGACGCGGAACATAGACCATGATCTGGTGTCACAGCTGGCTTTACCCACAGATTGTTTGGACACTCCTGTTGAAGCTGCTGGATTAGGAGGACAACATCTGTCTCGAATCATTCCTTGACCAAACCTATTCTACTCATCATCTCCGGTAACCATCATGAACATATTCAATTCTACATAACACAGACTTCCCAGAATCCTGTTGTATTAGGTTTTCCTTGGCTCAAATTACACAATCCACAGTTTGACTGGCCCAAACAACTCATTACTAAATGGAGATTTTTCTGTATGGCTAACTGTCTTCAATCCGCTGTTCCCTCCGTTTCCTCCCCTCCTGACTGTCCAAAAGAAGAAATTGACTTGATGAAGGTCCCCTCCTGTTATCATGACTTAAAACTGGTTTTCAGCAATTCCAAAGCTTCAGGCGTACCCCCCCCATAGACCGTATGATTGCTCAATCGAACTGTTCCCAGGAGCTAGCCTTCCTAAGGGGAGGTTGTTTAACCTATCAGCTCCTGAGAAGGACGCTATGTAGTGGGCGTCCTCACTTGGGAAATCTAATCCAGGGTTCAACAAGCCCAAGGTGAGGAACCAAATCACGCACCTTGTCCTAACGGTACCCTGTATGTGCCTTCTTCCCTGAGGTCTGACGTCATCACCTGGGGGCATTCATCCCGCATCGCCTGTCATGCCGGGATCCATAGGACACTAGCCCTCATCCGTGGACGCTTCTTTTGGCCCGCCATGTACAAGGATGTGCGTGAATACATCGGTGGCTGCTCCACCTGTGCACAAGCTAAATCACCCAACACTCAACCCTCCGGAATTTTAAGGAGTTTGGTGTGGTTTAGCTTGAATAGATCAGTAAACCTAGAGGAAATATTTATACCCAAGTACTTTATGTTGCCTGTTTGTAATTCAGCGGACGATGGATTTAAATAGTTGCAGTTAATTGGCAGAATTTTGCTTTTAGACCAGTTTATGGAGTATTCAGAAACTGAGGAAAATGTATTAATTAGGGAGATGATTTTGCAGATGGAAGATTGTGAATTTGGAGAGTATAATAAAACGTCATCTGCATAAAGACCTATTTTATCCTTTAGATTAGTGTTCTTCAACCTTTTTTGAGCCACGGCAAACTTTAACCTTGACAAAAATCCCGCGGCACACCAGCATTAAAAAAAAAAAAAAAAAAGGAAGAAACTCAGTCTGTATTGATCTACAGTCCCTCCATGATCTCACAGCAATTTTGTCATAATTGTGGCAGAAAAAGATGGAAGCTGCAGCTGTTTTTTTTTTCTGAAAGATGTAATTAAAGTTAAGTTAAAAGATTTAAAAACTGTTCGATTTGTGTTCGTTGTGGTTTCAAGATGTTAAGAGGAGAGACTCGTGCGCAGAGACGCTCCCGCTGTCACTTTTAACCCAATGCATCATGGGAGATGTAGTTAAATAATCCGCAGAATGCAGAAAGACTAGCATCTCTGAGCTTCATGGTTTTGTTCTCTTGTTCCACGGTCTGACACCGGATTCTGTGGAAAGCTACACCGCTAAAGACGAGCTTTAGCTGGTATTTTTGTTAGAACTGAGCGACTTTATCAGCAGAATTCAGAACAAGGAAGTGAAGACTTTACCAATTCTAATTGGTCAGACTGATGACATGTGATCAAGCTTTCAAAAGTTATTGGTGGAGACAATTAAAGGGGCGGGACTTTTCCCAAAGCAGTTATAGCTGCAACTAAATTGCGGTACCGTCAATCTTATCAAACTGTCTTTAATAGAATCAAATAAACACAAAGAAAAAAGATTTTAACGATCTTTCATATTCCTAATTTCTTAGTGTTTTATCAGGGTCTGTAAGGATAAACACAGAGCTGATTTCCTGGAGATGGAAAATGTTGTTAAATCAGTTAATGAGGGCAATTTCCCACGGCACACTTGACCATCTCCCACGGCACACTAGTGTGCCGCGGCACACTGGTTGAAAAACACTGCTCTAGATTTCTGGTTTGAATGCCTTTAATGTCTTGGCTTTGTCTAATTGCTGTAGCTAGAGGTGCAAATAAAGATGGTGATAGTGGACAGCGTTTTCTGGTCCCTCTTTATAAATTAAAGCTTGGAGAATTTTGATAATATGTTCTGACATGAGCGTTAGGAGAAGCATATAGTATTTTAATCCAGTTAATAAACGATTTTCCAAAGCCAAATTTATTCAGGGTGGCTATAAAAAATTTCCAGTTGACCCAATCAAATGCCTTTTCTGCATCCAGTGACACAATGGTTGCTTCTTGGTTATTAATAGTTGTATAATCTATGAGGTTGATTAATCTGCGCATGTTGGTAGATGAATGTCTACCCTTTATAAAACCCGTTTGGTCAGGATGTATCAGAGAAGGAACTACCTTCTCCAACCTTCCTGCCAAAGCTTTGCAGATTATTTTAAGATCTGCATTAATCAGCGATATGGGTCGATAACTGGATGGTGATGTGGGATCTTTCCCAGCTTTCAGAAGTAAGATAATATTGGCAGAATTCATATTTGGAGGTAGATAATTGTTTTCCTTAATTTCTATTGTCATTCTGAGAAAAGTGGGAGCTAAAATTTGCCAAAACTCTTTATAGAATTCTGATGGGAAGCCGTCTGGTCCTGGGGCTTTTTTACTAGGCATGTTGGTTAATGCATTATGCGGATCTTCTTTAGTAAGAGGGGACTCAAAGGCTGTAATTTGTTCCTCCGTTGGTCCAGGCAAATTGATACAGTTAAGAAAACTATTAATGTTATTCTCAGAAGGATCAATTTGGAATGAAAACTCAGCGGCACGAGTTCTGACGAGGACCAGAGGGCGGGAACACATTACACCGGTTTTAAAATCGCTGCATTGGCTCCCTGTGCATTTCAGGATTGATTTTAAAGTTTTTTTAATGGTTTACAAATTTTTTAATGGTCTTGGGCCTTCTTATTTAAATATTTAGTCTGGCTTTTACATGACTTTGATCATTCCTTATGTCTTTTATTATTCATCTATTTATTAATTAATGTATTTATTTATGTATTTATTTATTTTATTTGTAAGGACTATTATTATCTCTGTTTTTAAGATGGTATTCTTTTTATTGTTATTTTACCAATGATACTTAGGTTATGTTTTAATCACTGATGTATTTTAATTTTTCATTACTAACATTTTTATATCTTATTTTATTTTTTATCTTTTTCTATTTTTATTGTTGTTATTTTATGATCTTTTTTATTCTGATGTTTTTTACTCCAGTGTTTCCTCTTGAGGATCCATTGTTCTGGGGCACCACCAGCTTGACCTGTAGGGGGTGCTGTTGCTGTGGTGCCCGTTCTCATTGGGCGGGCTGGGGTCCCGCTCTGTGGTCTAGTAGCCATGGATGGGGCCCTAGGCTGCCCTATGTAGGGCGGACACTGTGGTAATGGCCTCTGTGGTCCGGCTGGGCCTTGGAATGAATGGATCCTCATGATATCGTTTCCTCTCAGCAGAACCGAGCCAGAACTTCTTTTAGCTGCAGTTCTTTGTTTCTGTTCACGGTTTTACTGGGGTAACTGGGTGGGTGGGGGTGGGGGCGGGGGGTGAGGATGGAGTCCCATCTTTGTGTGATTGTCCTTTGTTTTCCGTTTTTAACAACTTTCGTTTTTTATGACTGTTTTTTCTGTTTTTATGTTAAGCGCTTTGTGTTTTTAACTGAAATGAAAGGCGCTATATGTAAGGGTTAATGGCCGACGAAGTGTGCAGTTATTACTTTTTAACGCACGACGTGGAAGCCTGAACCGTCCGACGCGAAGCTTGGAATGTGCACACACCGTCCGCACACTTCGAAGGCCATTAACCCGCTTATACCATGGTCACCTACAAAAGCAATACATATTAACCAGGTCTTAGTCCTTAATTCTTGTTTCTTTTTCGATTTGGATCGCTTTTCTCACAAAAATTGAGTTGATTCTACAAATCATGCGATGCGCCGCGTCACGTAACATATAGTCCGCGTCGCGCAGCACCACCGCTGCAGTCAAGATTCGGCGATATATATATGCTGATCGTCCCGATGGGTTGAATAAAGCATCAATTCAGAGGGAAAGTTAATCGCTTACCGCTTGTTTTTGTCCAAATGATGAAGCAAAAGGTTGTTTTACAGAAGCTCGGCGCAGTGATACAAAACATTTAAGCTAGCCGACCGGAACTTCTTTTTTCACCGTGCGGTTATCAGATTTTAATGCATACCCAGCAGCCAATCAGAATCGAGTATTCACCCTGACCATGGTATAAAAATCAATAAAGTTTGAGTTTGAGTTTGAGTAGAGGGATTGGTAAAAGTTTTTTAAAAAAGAGTTTATTGCAGCTGGATCATGTTATGTTTCCTGTTGGGTCTATGACTGATGAAATAGTTGTCTTTTCTGTGTTGATTTTGAGTTGATTTGCCAAAAATTTTCCAGATTTATTACTTTGATCAAACCTCTCCAAGCGTAATCTCTGTAATAAAAACTGTGTTCTTTGATTAATTATTTCATTTAATTCTATTCTTACTTTGCTTATTTGTTGCAGAGTTTGTTCATCCGGAGAGTTGCTGTAGGTTTCTTCTAACAGTCTGATTTTTTGCTCTAAATCCACTAGTTCAGAGTTTTCTTTTTTCTTTTTTTTTATGGGATGAGAAGGCGATTATTTTGCCTCTCATGACTGCTTTCCATGAGAAAATTCCTGAGTGATCATTATTTTGTAAATATAAGGTCCATTCTTTAGCAGAAAAATCGACAATGTTAGGGTCTCTTATCAACGATGTATTGAACCTCCAGCTCCTTAATAAAGGTGGTGATGTTTTGTTTTTAAGAGTTAGGGAAACTGGTGCATGATCACTGACAGTAATAATAATAATAATATAATAATAATAAACTTTATTTATATAGCACTTTTCGAAATCCAGATTACAAAGTGCTGTACAGTTAATATGAGACAAAATCAGTATTAAAAACAGTTTGCAGTATTGAGAAATAAAACCAGCACACATATGAAATGGTGATAGTGGTTAGAATCAATAAAATAGATAAATCAGTAAAATCAATAAAATCAAGTACAACAATGAAATCGATAAAATCAATAAAATCCAATGTTTAGATTTAAGAACCAGTAAAATCATTAAAAGCACACCTGAAGAGGTAAGTTTTTAAAAGAGATTTAAATACTGGTATGGACCCAGCGAGCCTGATCTCTTCAGGGAGACTGTTCCAGAGTGTGGGGGCTCTTACAGCAAAAGCCCTGTCTCCCCTGGTCTTCAATCTAGATTGTGGGATTGTTAAAAGGCCTTTTGCCGAAGATCTAAGATTGCGACCAGGTACGTAAGGAGTGAGGAGATCGGCTATATATTTAGGGGCCAGACCACAGAGTGCTTAAAAAGCAATCAATAAAATCTTAAAATCTATTCTAAAACGGACTGGGAGCCAGTGCAAAGACGCTAAAACTGGAGTGATGTGGTCTCTCATTCTGGTTCCGGTTATGAGTCTGGCGGCAGCATTTTGGACTAACTGGAGTTGATACACACTCTGCTGTGAAAGGCATGTGTAGAGTGCGTTACAATAGTCCAAATGGGAAAAAATGAAAGCATGAATCACCATCTCAAGACATTTTTTTGATAGGAGGCTAATGGGGTGGATCTGTGCTTCTGTAGCTATGCTCAACAAGGAGCTGTTAACCAAGAAATAATCTAGCCTGGAGTATGATTGATGAACTGTGGAAAATAAAGGTATAAGCTCTCTTTGTGTGGTGGAATGATCGCCTAATATCACAAAGACCAAAATCCTCCATGTACTGTTTGACAGTGTTTGTGGACTGCCAGGTTCTAAGATTTCCTGTGTTATTCAGCCAATCCATCTCTGGATCTAAACACATGTTGAGGTCACCCGCAATGATTAGTGATTTGTCTGTATGCTCAGATAGCACAGAAAAGAAGGAATGAAGGGTCATCTACATTGGGGAAGTACATATTAGCTAAGCATAGCTGCATATTTTGAGTGGAAAGAGTGACTATTATAAATCTTCCTTCTGGATCAATGCCGCTGTTAGCAACTGTGAATTTAACTTCCCTATTTATCAGAATTGCTACTCCTCTCTGTCTAGAATTATAACAAGCTGAATCTATGTTCGGAGAGTCTGCTGTGGTGAGAATATTCACTGATGAACTAGACATGTGAGTTTCTTGAAGAAACACAGAATCAGTTTTGAGATCTTTTAATTTGGTCAATATTTTCAGTCTCTTCTTTCTGGTTCCAGCTCCGTGCACATTCCAAGTAACTAATCTTGGGGTGGACATGAGGCTGTTGAGGTGAATGTTAGATACTGTATGTTATTGATTGAGGCAAAAATGAGTATTTATATACACATAATGGTATGCCTGATGTTGCTATGAGGCTTTATGTGTAATGTACGGTGTCTGTGATGTGATGCTGGACAAGTTGAGTGTCTGAGTGTGTTGTGCAGATCAGTACTATTGTAGTGTGGCTGAGTTATGTGGCAGCTTAGGTGAGAGGAAGGGAATAGTGTGTGAAAAAAGAAAAAAGGGAAGGAGTGCAGAGGGGAAAATAATTAAGAAAACAGGGAGGGTAAAAACATAACAAACCTATTATAAACAGGCTTGAAGCTGCTGAGGAGACTGGTGGTGATATTACCTAAAGTGGAGAACCTTTTTACCCCGTGAGTTATGCCCAGTGTGTCACATATAAGCATAAACTAACACCTGTGCAGAGAGTGTAAAGAGTGTGGATACATATCTGGTTTAGAAGAGCCAAGGAGTGACGTTTGGGTCGCGGTGCAGCTGTCCGTTCACGTAGAGTCGGTCCACAGAGATGACAGCGCGGGCCCCTTCACTCAGAAATTTCCTTCTGATGGGAAACAGGATCCTTCGACGCTCCAAGATTTCTTTGGGGAACTGATCATCCATCCTGAAGTCGGTCCCCCAGAGCTCCCTGCCGCGGCTCCTCACCTCTTCTTTCTCTTCGTGGAGCACGAACTTGGCCACGATGGGTCTTGGCCTGCGATTCCCAGGTCCTGCTGCTCCCATGCGATCCACACGGTGAAAGTTTCTGATATTTCACTTTTTTCTCAGGAAGTTTAAGCTGGGTTTGAATAAAGCTTTTAATCTTTTCCTCAGCATTTTCCACCGGCGTTTCTGGTATTCCCATGACCACCAGGTTATCTCTCATAGATCTTGATTGAAGATCCAGGATGGACTCTTTAAACTTCTTATTTTCTTCAGAGAGTCGGCTCATTCCATCAGTGAGGGAATTTACCGACTCTCAGCACTGAGTTCTCTGCAGTCAGGGTTTCCACTTGCTTATGGGAGAGTTCCAGAGAGTTCCTAATTTCTTGGAATTCCCGATGAAGGATCTCCAGGAGGGAAAGATGGTTGTCGAAGCTGGATAGCTCAGCTTTGATGGTAAGAAGGATATCCCATGCGCTGGATTCAAACTGGGTCTTCGGCGGAGAAGCCCCCGGTGATTCTTTGGGACGACTCCGCTTGCTGGGGGCGGCTGACTTGCCTGACTGAGAGGTTTTCCCCATGACGAAGTGCTCGTACTGCTCGTCGATTTAGCGTGACAGGCTCTCCAGATCTTCCTCGCTGCTCTCCAGGACGGTGGGCGTTTTCCTTCTGTAAGTCTGAGGTAAAATGTAACACTGGGACGGTGCGTTTATGCCCAAAAAAGAAGAAAAAAAAGGAGGGGGGGGAGCTGGTTGTTTTGTTTGTGGGCCTCATGTAATGCTGAATGGGCTCCAAGTCAAGATTGGCCTTGGGTCCAAATATCATGACCACTGTTTTTTTCCTGATTAAGTTTTTAAAAGTTCTGGGCTAACCAAACTCTGACGTCCCCCAGACAGTTAAGTAAGAGCGTCGGCGGGGGCTGCTTCCTTTATTTTTAACAATGGGCATGTACAGTTGACAGTCGTCTGCATAAAAATAATATGACAAGCCATGTTTCTTAAAAATTTCAGCTAAAGTAAGCAGCAATAAAGAAAAGAGCACAGATACTAAAATTGAACCCTGGGGAACTCCAGAAAGTAGTGGAGTAGAGGACGAAATGGAGTCCCCCAGCCTAACTGTAAAGGACCACCCTGACTGGTAAGATTTAAACCAGTTTAGGGTAGTCCCCCTAGCATCCACACAATATTCAAGGCAGTTTGAAAGAGTTTTATTATCATGATCAGAACACAAGATGGACCCAGATGCTGAAACCCAGAAGGAGGAGACAGGTAAGTGGTTAGGGAAGTAGAAGTTTTTATTTTTGCTGATCCAGGAAGTGTTGTGGGTAGGCGTGGCTGGAGAGTCTTAGTCCAAGACGGGAGCAGAGATACCAGCGAGGCTCTGTGGTGAACCTGAGTGATATTTGGAAGCGTGGCTGGAGATCTTGACGAGTGGCATGGCGGGAGTTTGTGGCGAGTGGCGTGGCTGGAGTTCGTGGCGAGAAGCTAGGCAAGAGGGCCAGACATAGAGCTCAGAGAGGCAAACCACCATCAGGGTTAATGAACTGGCGAAGAATGTTGGAGCTGGGTCTCCTTATGAAGAGCAGGTGGCTGATGAGGTGAGTAGTCACAGCTGGTGAGTCTGGAGCAGAGCAGAGCTGGGAGAGGGAGGAGAACTGACAGAGACACCATGACAGTACCCCCCTCTCGATGACCGCCTCCTGGCGGTTCAGGGCATCGAACCGGGTGGGCACGAAAGAAGCCGGAGATGAGGGAACAGGAGACCCATGAGCGTTCCTCAGGACCATACCCTTCCCAATCCACCAGATACTGGAAGCCACGACGACGAACATCCAGGATGCGAGCCATAGTTAACGCTGCAGCGCCATTGATGATACAGGCGAAAGAAGGGGAAGCGGAAGGCGGGCACAATGGACTGTCCAGAACAGTTTTAATCTGGGATACATGAAATGATGGGTGTACCTTGAGTGCCGCTGGGAGGCGAAGATGGACACAGGAGGGGTTGATGATCTTGTTGATAACGTAAGGACCAATGAATCTAGGAGCCAGCTTGTGTGAAGTGGATTGAATGGGGATGTTCTTGGATGAGAGCCATACCCTCTGGCCGGGCTGATAAGTGGGTCCCACCACCCTGTGATGATTTGCAGCACGGCAGTTGCAGCCCTGGTCTAGTTCCACACGCGTTGGCACTGCTGGTGATGGTGCTGGACCGAGGGCACTGCCAAATCGAGCTCCTGAGATGGAAACAGAGGTGGTGAGTACCTGAAGGAGACTTCAAATGGAGAGACTCCTGTTGCAGAAAATGAGTGGGAGTTATGGGCATACTCAATCCCAACTAGGTACTTAGACCAGTCAGTAGTGTTCTGAGCAGCCAAACAGCGAAGTGCTGCTTCCAGCTCCTGGTTTGCCCATTCAGCTTGTCCAATGGATTGGGGATGGTAACTAGAGGATTGGCTGACTGTCGCACCCAGTGCAGAACAGAAAGCCTTCCATACCTGAGATATGAATTGAGGGCCTCGATCTGAGACGATGTCAGCAGGAATTCCATGGTGGCGGAAAACATGGTGGACCAGGATGTCTGCAGTCTCTGAGGCAGTAGGCAACTGGGGAAGAGGAATAAACTGGACAGCTTTGGAGAAACGATTGATGACAGTGAAAATGACAGTATTGCCTTGAGAGCTGTAGATGGAGGCAGATTAGTAGGAGATTGCTTATGAGGCTGAATATTACGTTCGTGTTGGCGTTCTCTGAGCCAGGAGTCAGAACGCAAAGCAGCAGAGACTAGTTCTTCGAATGACGAAGCTTCTGGTTGGGTACACAGGTGGACTTTTATGAAGTCTTTTAAGGATTGGTAAAAAAAAAACACCTCGAAGCGACGGGTCGGACCATCCTGCTTCCACCGCTAGGATCCGGAAATCGATCACGTGGTCACTGACAGATCGATTACGTTGCTTGAGGCTCAGTAGTCGTCTGGTGGCTTCTTCCTGCTTTTTAGGTTGATCAAGTACGAGTCAGAACTCACCAATGAATCTTTGGAAGGGGAGATGAGAAATGGGATTAGCCGGTAGGAAGGCTTGTGCCCATTGTAGGGCTTTATTCCTGAGGGCATTGACAATTAGTTATTATTAACGTTATTTTGCTGTGGTCCGAGTGGTAGAATCTGGGGGCCTGTTGGAACAGGAGTTTGCATTGTAACAGAAACCCTCCACAAGCTTCCACGTCACCGTGAAACAGCTCCGGCTGCAGTCGGTAGGTTTCCGTGGTTGAGGCAGAAGAGGAAGTGGTCATGTTGCCGGAAGGTGGAAGTGGAGCCGAAACAGCAGAGCCGGAAAATTGTCCTGTTAGTTCTAACAAAGTTGGTGTCATACCATCCAGACGTTGGAATAAATCCTGCTGGCCTGAAACCATTTGGGTTAATGCACTGGCTTGACGTCCCAAGATGATGCCCTGCTGGTTGACTGCTAGGCGGAGGCCTTCCGGGTCAGCTGGGTCGGGGTTTCGGCCAGTTTGTTCTGTCATGATCAGAACACGAGACGGACCCAGATGCTGAAACCCAGAAGGAGGAGACAGGTAAGTGGTTAGGGAAGTAGAAGGTTTTATTTTTGATGATCCAGGAAGTGTTGTGGGTAGGCGTAGCTGGAGACGCTGGAGAGTCTTAGTCCAAGACGGGAGCAGAGACACCAGCGAGGCTCTGTGGCGAACCTGACTGATATTTGGAAGCATGGCTGGAGATCTTGACGAGTGGCGTGGCGGGAGTTTGTGGCGAGTGGCGTGGCTGGAGTTCGTGGCGAGAAGCTAGGCAAGAGGGCCAGACATAGAGCTCAGAGAGGCAAAGCCTCTGATGACAGGCTGCTATTGATGATCTCCATAAATGAAGTGCTAAGAGTTGCCCAAACCTGTTTAAAAAAGCGAGGTGGGACTCAATCCAAGGGAGAAGATGGTGCTTTTAATTTATCAACAATCCCAGTCAAAGTCTTGTATGTCTTAACTAACTGGACTTGAGTTGTGACTGAAAGCCAGAAGCGTCTGAGCGTCTTTTGACATGGTGGATGCATTTAGTCCTGATATTATCCTGTAACTCTCAGTATTGTCATAAGATTTTAGGCATATGATCAAAAAAAGTGTTGGAGTTTAATTAAAGAAGCAATACAAAGTTAAAATCATTTCTGATCCAGGGTTCAGGTCTTCTATTTCCATCCATCCATCCATCCATCCATCCATCCGTCCATCCATCCATCCATCCATCTTCCCCCATTTATCCAGAACCGGGTTGCGGGAGCAGCAGTCTAAGCAAAGATGCCCAGACTTCCCTCGCCCCTTCCTCCAGCTCCTCTGGGGAAAACCCTGAGGTGTTCCCAGGCCAGCTGAGAGACGTAGTCTCTCCAGCGTGTCCTGGGTCTTCCCCGGGGCCTCTGCCCAGTCAAACATGCCCGGAACTACTCCCCAGGGAGGCATCCAGGAGGCATCTAGATGCCCGAGCCACCTCAACTGGCTCCTTTTGATGTGGACGAAAGGGGTTGTACTCCGAGCTCTCTGCATTCAACCGAGCTTCTCACCTTATCTCTAAGGAAGCGCCCAGCCACCCTACGAAGGAAGCTTATTTCAGCCGCTTGTATTCGGGACCTCGTTCTTTCCGCTATGGTCTAGACCCAGGGCTCATGACCATAGGTGAGGATTGGAACGAAGATTGACCGGTAAATTGAGAGCTTAGCTTTTTGGCTCAGTTCTCTCTTCACCACAACGGACAGATACAGCGACCACATGACTACGGACGCCGCCCCGATCCGCCTGTCAATCTCACGCTCAGATGTTCCCTCACTCCTGAACAAGACCCCAAGATATTTAAACTTCTCCACCTGGGGTAGGGACACTCCACCCACCAACAGATGGCAAACTACCTTTCTCCGGTCGAAAAACATGGCCTCAGATTTGGTCGTGCTGACCCTTATCCCAGCTGCTTCACATTCGGCCCCATCCGCCCCAATGCACGCTGGAGGTCCCGGCTCAATGAAGCCAATGGGACAACATCATCTGCAAAGAGCAGAGAAGAGATCCTGAGGTCCCCAAACCAGACCCCTTCTGGCCCCTGGCTGCGCCTATAAATTTTGTCTGTAAAAACCATGAATAGAACCGGTGATAAAGGGCAGCCCTGCCAGAGTCCAATATGCAGTGGGAACAAGTCTGACTTACTGCAAACCAAGCTCTTGCTCCAGTCATACAGAGACCGGTGTTACAGCTGTGGCCGTATTTTGTTTGGATTTCTTTTTTTTCTGTGTGTTCTGTATTTCTGTAACAGAGTGGGACCTCTGTGTTCTTGTGAATCTTTGTGTGTGTCTGTCTGTGTCTGATTATTTTCAGGTGTGGTGCTTGAAGGTGTGGCTCCCGTTGGATCCAGGCTGATGGCAGCTGCCTTAAAAGCACCATGTGGACCTCCAGCCTGCAAAAAGGGGGCTTGCAGCAACATGTCTCTGCTGCAGCCTGGTGCTTTTCCCCACCTGTTTTGTCATGTGTTGCACTTAGTGTTGTTTTCTAGTACTTTGTAGTTTTGTGGTTTTGTGTCCAGAACCCCTCTGTTGGGGAATCAGCGTTTCAATATTCTGCAGCTAAAATCTGGAACAGCCTCCCTGAAGTAATAAGACAGGCCTCTTCTGTGTTCGTGTTCAAATCTAGACTTAAAACATTTCTGTTTAGCCGTGTATATGACTGAAAGGTCCTATCTGCACTTTCCTGTCCTTTCCTTCATTTATTTTTAAATCAATTTTCAGATTTTTCTTTTCTTTTAAAGTTAAATTTACGTTGATTATTTCTATGATGTATTGTGATTTGAATGCATTTTTCTGTTTTGTGAAGCACCTTGAATTACTTTGTGTACGAATTGTGCTACACAAATAAACTTGCCTTGCCTTGCCTTGCCTGTTTAGTCTTTTGGTTTGTAGTTATGTTAAGGGTAGGGGTGATCTGCCATTTTCTTTAGCACTTGTTTTCTCCTGTTTATGTTAGTCCACGGAGGTTAGAGTTTGTCTTTGTTTTCCCTTTTCTTTTGGTTCAGGTAAGATTGTTTTCTGGGCTTAGATAGGTTGGAGTTTTGTTTGTTATTTTGGCCTTGGTTTACCTTGAAGCCTTTTTGCTTCACTTTAAGTTCTTTTTGGTTTTTATTCATTTATTTGTAAATACATTTGTTATTTTTATAGATACATATGTTTGGTGTTTTTGTTCATTTAAACTTGGTGTCCAAAAACCATTACTTTTATGTCATGCCCCTCTAGATACCCTTAGACCACAAATGGGGCGTAACACCGGACAGCCCTTAGTGAGGTTCCCCGGACCCCTTAATCCCAAAGCACTCTCCACAGGATGGGGTACGCAGTTGAACGCTGTCTCCAAATCCACGAAACACACATGGACTGGATGAGCAAACTCCTGTAAACCCTACAGCACCCTAAAGAGGGTGTAGAGCTGGTCCACTAATCCACGACCAGGACGGAAACCGCACTGTTGTTCCTGGATCTGAGGTTCAACTATCAGACGGATTCGCCTCTCCAGTACCCTGATATAGACTTTCCCATAGAGGCTGAGGAGTGTGATTCCCCGGTGGTCAGAACACATCCTCCGGTCCCCCTTCTGAAAAAGGGGAACCACCACCCCTGTCTGCCAATCCAGTGGTACAGTTCCCGACTGCCACGCAATGCTGCAGAGATGTGTTAGCCAAGACACTCCCACAGCATCCAGAGACTTGAGGTACTCAGGGCGGACTTCGTCCACTCCCGAGCCTTGCCATTGAGGCACTCATTAACTACCTCAGTGACTTCAGCCGATCTTGGCGCCTTGCCGGCTACTTTGCGACAGGCCACAATCTCTCTCATCCTAAAGAAAGATAAAGATCCCAGATGCTGCAGCAGTTATCGGCCTTTATCTTTGCTGTGTGCAGATGTTAACATTTTAGCAAAACTGTTAGCAAAACATCAGTCCTAATCAAACTGCCTTTATTAAAACCAGACATTCATGTCATAATATTAGGTAGCTTATAATATTTTATACTGCACCTCTCCAACTGGCACCCCCGAAATGGTCATCTCCACGGATGCTGAAAAGGCCTTTGATCGGGTCGAGTGGCCTTACCTGTTTTCGATCCTGAGACACTTTGGCTTTAAATTCCTATCATGGATCAAATTACTGTAAACATCACCTATGGCACGCGTTCACACTAATAATGATTACTTGAAATACTTCCAGTTGGGCTGCGGCACTAGACAGGGCTCTTCCCTTTCCCCTCTTTTATTTGCGCTAGCCATTGAACCTCGTGGCAGCCATTAGAACTAGCTCTATGTGCAGTATTCTGAGGGGTGGTGTAGATCATAAAGTAGTCTTATACATATGTGGCAGGTGGTCGTGCCAGATAAAAGAAAAAAAAGCAACAACGCCACCCCGAGTACAGGGTTCGGAGAACCCAAAGCGCGACATAGGCACGCAGATTATGGTTTAAAATGAGGCCAAGACGTAGTACCAGCTAAAAGTAGTTTTATTTACATAAAATGTGGTAAAAAAAAAATGACTCAATCACACTGGGGAAGGAAAAAGGGAAGGAGACCCTCCGAGGGCCGAGGCTTACCACGGAGCGCTGGGCCGACCCACGTGGAGATTGGCAACCAAAAATAGAACAAAATACCCCGCTCTGTGGCATGCACACGCGTGGAAAAAACACAAGAAAACAAAACAAAGGAACAAACAAAATATAAACTAAATCTGAACAAGCCCCAAACTGAGCCTCCACTGTGGTCACCCGACACGCTCCGTCCCTGCACTCGGCCCTAAGAAAAGGGGGGAAAACAGTATAAAAACAAGGGTCGGCAATATTGTTTGACAGAAGCCACAATCAATGCCCACCGTCACACAAACACACACTCAAACACTCACAATAAAACAGGTAAAAGCAGGATAAAAACCTTAAGACCAGATAAAAGCAGGATAAAACCAGTACGACACAGCAGCAGCCCTTGGGAAGGGCGCAACACCTCTCAGCAGGTGTTAAGTCCAATGACCATGGAGAACAATGAGGGCTTGATGCCGCTCCGTCCGTTGGCTGCCGCAAAGGCCAAAAATACGAAGGTCCGGGCTCGGAGTGTGGCCTGAAGCCCGCTGGCAGGAGCTGGAGCACTGAGGCCTAGGGCTGGCAGCCACTGGTTGAAACAAGGTGCAACTGCTGTGTGATTAAAATCAAGAAAGCCAAACAAAAGCAGCAGTGTGCCTCCGCTGCCCCTAAATCCAAACAAAAATTGGTTAAAACACCATTCATAATGTGCAAACAAACTGATCACCTGAGCAGTGAGGAGAAGCCCACCCACACCTTAAGCTCACTGGGGCGTAGAGGGGAGCTCCGGATGCCAGAGCTCTTTTCTTTTTTTAGCTAAAGAACACAATTTGTTTAGGACAACCTAAAGCAGATTCATAGACAGCACCACCACACTTACCAGGAAGCACAGAGGGTTAGCCACCAGGACATGGGCAGGGTTTGAGCACCAGACACCAAGTCTCAAGTGATGGGCCAAACCATTTTTAACTGCTCCCAGGTAGTCAGGGGGATTGCCTGCAGCTGTGCTGCCTCATCCTGCTACATATAGATGACCTTTTATTATTTATCTCAGATCCAGCTGTCTCCATGCCACCAGTTTTAGCTCTGCTGAGGGAGTTTGGTCAGATCTCTGACTACAAATTAAACCTAAATAAAAGTGAACTTCTTCCTATCAATCCTGAGGCCATAGCCTCCCCCCCATCAGACTTACCTTTTAAAATCTCTCCATATGTCATTAAGTATCTAGGCGTTCAAGTAACTAAGGAATTTTCTGATCTTTTTTTAAACTAAATTTAACCCATTACTGGATCAAATTAATTGTGACTTACAGCGTTGGTCCATGCTGCCATTATCTCTCGCGGGTAGAATAAGCTGCATCAAAATGGATGTGCTGCCTAAACGTCTCTATTTTTCTTAATGCCTACCAGTATTAATTTCAAAGCAATTTTTCAGGTCCCTTGATAATTCTATTGCCCAATTTTTATGTGAAAAAAGCCTCCAAGGATGAGAAAAACTATATTGCAGAAAAGTAAGAAAATGGCACTCTTTCCCTACCAAACTCTCAATTTCACTATTGGGCTGCAAATATCTGAACAATATTATTTTGGTGTCGTAATTATATGGTTATGCCAGCCTGGTTACCAATAGAGGAGTCATCTTGTACTTCTGCTTCTCCTACACTACTCTCTCTTTTGTGTTTTCCTCTTAAACTATCTCCCATATCTTATACCAATAATATTATAGTTAAGCATTGTTTTAAGATATGGACTCAGGTCAAACAGCACCTTGGAATCCAAAAAATATCTCTCATGTCGCCACTTTATCTGAACCGTCTGTTTCCCCCATCATTTACTGATTTGCCCTGTGGAGAAGTCGTGGTTAAGTTTCAGTAAATGACTTTTACACTGAGGGAACTTTAGCTTCATTTGAATTTTTATCTAAAAAGTTGAATCTGCCCAACACTCACTTCTTCAGGTATCTGCAGGCTCGTAAATGTATTTGTCGTCACTTTCCTGATTCTTCCAGTGTCCCAATGGCCACTATGACTGATACCTTCAAGGGAAATCAACCCCTCTCTGAAGGGAACAATATCCCTAATATATATAATATATTTGATAACATTTTATTATCTCTTCTTGATGCAACATCTGACCATCTACGTGTGGCTTGGTCAGAAGAGCTCCATGTAGACATAAATGATGATTAGTGGAGATCTGTGTTTTTCCTGGTTCTGATCCTAACTGTGTAAAATGTAACCTAGGCCCCTTCAAATCTCATTCATTTGCTTTTGACGTGCCCGTCGCGTTCTGACTTCTGGAATGCTCTATTTGACTCTATCCTCTGTCAGAGTACAGCAATCTCCAATGAAATCCCTCTTTGGTGTATTCCCGGACAATCCCTCCCTCTCTCCTTAATCAGAAGATCTTGTGGCTTTTCTGACATTGCTTGCCCAGCAGACTATCCTGATGCGCTGGAAAGATCCTCGCCCACCCACTCATTCACAATAGATAAAAGACTTACTTTCTTTTATTAAGCTGGAAAAATCAGACATTCTCTTAATGGCTCTTGACCTATATTCTCTGAAATTTTGTCACCTTTCTTAAACTATGTCATGTCCTTGACCTTAATAATGACCCAGTGAAGTCTTGAACATATTAACAGGTATGAGGTGTTTAATCTTTTAGCCTGACACAGGTTGGTAGCACAGTATATTGTTTGTATACAGACCAAAAGTTTGGACACACTTTCTCATTCAAAGAGTTTTCTTTATTTTCATGACTATGAAAAGTGTGGAATCACACTGAAGGCATCAAAACTATGAATTAAAACATGTGGAATTATATACAAAAAAGTGTAAAACAACTGAAAATATGTCATATTCTAGGTTCTTTAAAGTAACCACCTTTTGCTTTGATTACTGCTTTGCTCACTCTTGGCATTCTCTGGATGAGCCTCAAGAGGTAGTCACCTGAAATGGTTTTCAGTTCACAGGTGTGCCCTGTCAGGTTTAATAACTGAATTAACGACTTAATTAATGACTGAATAGACTGTTAGAATTTGTATTATGGCAAGAAAACAGCAGCAGAGAAGTACAGAAAAACGATTGGCCATCATTACTTTAAGAAATGAGGGTCAGTCAGTCCAAAAAATTGGGAACCAACAACTGTTTAAAGGACACTGTGTGAATCAGGCCTTCATGCTAGAATATCTGCTAGGAAACCACTGCTAAAGAAAGGCAACAAGCAGAAGAGACGTGTTAGGGCTAAAGAACACAAGGAATGGACATCAGACCAGTGGAAATCTGTGCTTTGGTCTGATGAGTCCAAATTGGAGATTGGACTCCAACCACCGTGTCTTTGTGCAACACGGATGGACTCTACATGCCTGGTTCCCACCGTGAAGCATGCAGGAGGAGGTGTGATGGTGTGGGGGTGCTTTGCTGGTGATACTGTTGGGGATTTATTCAAAACTGAAAAATACTGAACCAGCATGGCTACCACAGCATCTAGCAGCAGCATGCTATTCCATCCTGTTTGCGTTTAGTTGGACCATCATTTCTTTTTCTACAACAAAAACTGAATTCTTTGGAAAACTCCGGTTAAAGTGTAACTAAGTCCATTTAGACCTTTTATCAGAATGTGATGGTTTGCAACAAAGTGTGTGATAAGAACATGTATTCAAAAGAGAGAGGTGTGCACATGTAAGCCGTCTAAGGATAAATGTTGTCTTTACCTTTTCTTTCTTTTTGAACCAGCAGCGACATATTGTTATCGCTGCTGCTGCAACAACCAGAACTGCAACAACTACTGCAATAGTGATTCCAGTTGTTTGATTATTATTATTATTATTATTATTATTATTATTATTATTATTATTATTATTATTATTATTATTATTATTATTATTATTATCTGCAAAAGGAAAAAATGAAACCCAGCATCAGTTTCTGTGTTGGAAAAGTCACCTGATGTTTCTGCTTTGAACTAAGCTGCTTCTGACTTTACCTTCTATGATTAGAACATATGAGCTTCTAACGAAGGTCCCGCTGTCATTCCTGATCTCACAGGTGTAGATCCCCGTCAGATTGGGATGCAGATGTTTTAACGTGAGCTTCTCTGACAAAGACTCATCAATGTGCTTCTTCCACTTCTCTGGGGGGGAGTGGGGGCCCTCTGCATTTCCTCTCATTATCTCTTCGCTGTGGTTGAATCTCCAGATGAGAAAGGTGGCGGCAGTGACGGCCGGGCAGGAGATGCTGGTTTCAGTTCCAGAGATATTCTGATGGACTGAAAAACAAAATGCTACATGAATGACGAGCAGCATTCATCAAGACAACAGCAGTGCAGAATTCTCCACCTGTGGGCTTTAGGACGGCCGTCCTGCTGTCTGCTGGCGTGCTGACGGTGCAGATGACGTCTTGACTTTCCCTGCTGTCAGAAGACAGCACAGAGCTGATGATGCTGTAGAGTTTCTGCTCCGTCTGTGTGGACCTGGTAAATGGGTCACTTTGATCGGGTGTCCAGGTGAGTGTGGGTTCTGGATAAATCCCATCTGAGCTGCAGATGATCTCCTTCCCTAAATGCTGAATGTGGACGTCCTGAACCAAAGCTGCAACCAGACAGATGGATTTCAGACTGCTGTTCTCATTTCACCATTTGTAGAATTCTGAATCGATGCAAACCCGACAGATTTCAGCCTAAGCTGAAATGTCTCCTGATGCCTGATGTCTCCTTTCATTTTTCTCCTTTTCTCCTTTCATTTTTTTAAAAAAGGGTGGGCAAACTACGGTCTGCAGGCTGGATCCGGCCCGCCTCCATGTTTGGTCCGGCGCACTGAACAATATCAGAGACCCGTGTTTGTTTTTTTAATCTGGCTACACGATCAAGACCCGCATAGAACGTGACATTTTATTCCCCCTTCTGCAGTTTGTGTCCCGATCTGAAAACTTCTAAAATCTCTGTCAAATAGAACAGAAGACAGTCTTCCCTTTCTACGTCACAGTTCATCTTTCCCAGTTTAGCTCATTATTTCAGAGCAATCTAGCTGCTTTTCTTAAACAGTGCACCCTGTTCCATGTCCTGATTGGCTGGAGACCTTGTCAATCAATCTCCTCCATGTCTCCTGTACAGAAACGGGGAGCTCTTCAGATCTACAGTAATCTGTGATCGATCAGATCTTTGTTTTCATTCTAAGATCCTGGACCTAATTTCTATGAAGGTTTGAGAATTTAAACAAGAGAAAATTTGAAAATGTTTATGTCTGTGTGAGAAAAGTGTATTTATGCAGTTTCACTGCCATGAATGTCTGTAACCACACTCTGTGGATTTCATCCATCAGTGTTGCCAGATAGTGTCACAGTTTTCCAGCCCAAACGTCATCTTAAAACCACCAGACCTAGAAAAAAAAGCCCAACGGACACACACACACACCCGCGCACGCACACACGCACACTCACACACAAGAAAAATTTTCTTTCCCACTCCGCACATCTGCTTCTGATCCAGCCCTTGTATCGGTGTCAAAATATTTTCCCACCCTCGGTGTAGAATTATGTGAGGGTGGAAACCCCCATTTGCCCCCCAGAGCCCTGACCTCCACCCCATTCAACATGCTGGCTTTGAAACCAGAGTTTTTGTATTTCATTCAAAAACACATAAGGAACCCCCAGGGGGGAGTTAGAATGCTGAAATATTTTGCTTTAGATGTGAAAAAGTGTTGGTTCAACTCCAAAGCAAACAGTTCAAAATCTCTTGGAAGGTTTGGGGAGAAAAAACCCTCAAAGAGGGACAGTTTCACAAAAATCTGCTGCCCCACTGAGGAGCAGATGGATGTGTTTCTGGAACCTTCTTCAGAGACGTGAAAGTCTTTCAGACCCAAACAGTTTAGCACAGACACAGTCTGGCCTTCCTTCCTTCCACATGAAATATCCTTGGAGTTGTTGTTTTTGCTTCAGCTGCTCCAGAGGAGCAGAAACAGTTAACCAACAGTGTCGACTGGCTGACGTCACAAACTCAACCTTGACTGCATTATCAGTAGTTGTGGAATGAAGCAGAACAGCTGCATGCCTGTGTGCAGCAGCCCTCAAACCTCCAACACTGCAAGATAACATTTCTGAAACCTAAAGAATCAGCTCAACCTTTTCACAAATTATAAATTCACTCCAAAGTTCACCTGATGAAGTCAGCTAAAATCGAGCTGCTGGTTTCTTTTTAATAAGCCTTCAGTTGTTGTTTTGTAATCAGACTCACTGCTTCATGGGAGCTGAATCCCAATGAAAGAATGTAGGATTGCTGGTTTCAGCTGTAAAGTCCCGTTAAACATTCCCTTTATCCGGTTGGTTCTGTTCGTATCTGTGATGACTGTCATTCATTCAGGATGTTTCAATGCTTAAAAGGTTTTTTAAAAAGTCATCTGGACTCAGTTTCTAATTAATAAACCACAAACATCTGATGCCCCTGAAACCCTTTTCATGCTTTTGTTTTCTGAACTTGTGGGTTTCTCGTACCGTACGCCTTCAGGTTGATGAAGGACTCCCGGTTCCCTGCCAGGACGCTGCCGTAGCACCTATATCTGCCCTCATCCTCAACCCTCACTCCTGTCAGCAGCAGGGAGGCGTTTCCCCTGGAGATCTGCTCCTGGAACAGAGACGTTCTGCCCCTGAATCCTTCGTGCTGCCGCTGCAGTTGGTCTGTGTTGTAATAGAAGGAGTGGGCCGGTTTCTCAGGTGATGTCATCTGAATCCAGTGGATGACAGTGTCATCACCAGCTGGAAAACTGCAGGGCAAAGTGCAGCTGTGGCCCAACCGACAGGAGACGTCTGCATCTGTGAAACACCAGGAAGTACCAGCAATGAGGCTCTGATGAAGAGACAGAACCAAAACTCTGGAAAACAACAGTGAGAGTCCTCAGATCTACAGGATCTGTTCATTTCTCCCACCATGTTACGTCCCTCTTCAGGGAGGAGGGAGAAATGTGCAACAGAAAGAAAATTATGATAACCGGGCAGGGTTAAGGTTGGCCACAAAAGACCACAAGAGGAAATGTAACAAAAGGACAAAACCAGAATCAAACTAAAGGGGAAACCAGAGGCTTTCACAAGCTAAGGCCAGGCAGACAGCAGGGGCAGGCTGAAGAACAAATTCCCACTCAGGAATGCAGCCGCCACTGGAGCAGAGGATTCTGGGAGCTTTTAAAGCTTCCCTAAAAGCCAGGTGATTGGAAGCAGCCTCAATGAACTCTGCAGAGGGGCGGAGTCAGCAGCTGGAACACATACACACACACCCAAAACAAGCAGACAGCGACCAGGGGTCGTAACACACCCGCACGCTTTAACCCTCTGCTTTCTTGAAGAACCAGAGATTTGAATTCAAACTCGCCTCAAACTCCAGCTGCCAGCATCTGCAGACAACGCCTCAGAGAAACACACTCCAACTAAAAATGCTGAATCTCACAAAGCAGGTTTGATTGGTGCCTTTAGAGGCATCGGTCTCGACAAACAAACTGCTCTGGAGCTATAATTAGAAAACTACTGGGGACTCAGAGACAGGGAGACAGAGAGGACACAACGGGTGCAACAACAAATACTTTCTACTAAAAGCACATTGAAATAAAACAGAAAAACAAAACATATTCTCTTGAGATTGTAGAGTTTTCCATGTGGCGACCTGCAGTTATAGAAAGAGTGACTTTGACCTCTGACAAGTTAAGCTTTTACAAACACTGACTGCTGAAAACAAACAACTCTGTCACAAACACACTTTTACAACTTTCTCTCAGGAACAGATACACAAACATTTAGTTTTTCTTCTTGACATTTGACCTACTTGGAAATAAAAACTATGACAAAATGTTTTTAGTCGCTTTTAACACAAAATACTAAAATGTGAATTATTCCAAAAGAGGACTGAAGACTGAAAGAGTATTCACCTCCTCTGGCTAGAGTCCAGGCTGCATTAAGAAGAAACCAAACCTGAAAAAACTTCATCATGTCGTTGTTTCAGCCTCTCTGTGGGTCGAATGAAGGAATGACGTCTGAAGAGAAACTCAAGCGAAACTATGTCAGTGTCACCTGACTGTAAGGGGGAGGAGTCAGAGAGATCAATCAAATCACAGTCAATCAAAGTCTGAAAAATCAAAATGAAAGTGAGACTAGTGTGTAAATCCTTCCCTCTCTGCTCCGTGTATGAATGTTACCCTCTCTGCTATTTTTAGATGAACATGCCCACTCTCTGCCACTGACCAAGCAAACCCACTGATCACTGCTGCTGAGACCACTTTGAATGTTCCAGCTCTGATTGATGATCCCATGAATAAATATGAACACAGTTCTCTTCAAATATAAAGAAAATGGTCTGAACAATCAGATGGAGAACCCAGTGAACCTCAGACTGAGGATGTTTACATGGTTGTACGGCTCTGTGAGCTCATCTGTAGTTTGGGGCATTTGGTTGGGGATCCCTGTGTTTGATGCCTCTCAGGTGATAGACTCCGCCCAATTGGTGATCCTGCTGATGACTGAGCCCCGTGCTCGCTGTCATCTGTTGAATTATTGTTTCTCAAACTCTGCGTATTGGCTGGAACTGATGAAGCCCTGCTGTTTTGTGGACGGTGTCATCCACACTTTGCTGGCCTCCCTGTACAAACCTGACAGCTGCAACCCACAGACTGAGTGAGAGAGTACGGCAAGCAAAAGGCATCAGAAAACACCAGGCTGTAAATAATGGCATAAAAAGCAGGAACGTCCTGATCCTTCTCTGATTTCGAGTCCTTTGATTGTGAGGATCTGTAACAGGGTGAAACTGTTTACTGTTTTTTACTTGTGTGAAATCCGGAAGGCCCCTGAAGACAGCAGCTCATGTGCTGGATTGGACACAGGCGTTCACTGGGGTTCTGCCGATAATGAGACTGGTTTTAAGAAGCAGCAGAAGCGTGAAGAGGAGAGACGCTGAGCAGATGAGCGAGGAAACAGGGGGGTGCTTCTTCCAACGTCTGGTTGTACGGATGCTGACCAGGAAGAGCCAGACTAAGCAGCGGAAGAAGCCCTCAGACGCGCAAGTGCCAGAACCGTCACAGCCTTGCTGCAGGAGGAGCAGGCGCCGGACTGACAGCAGAGGAGTCCCTTCGAAGGAACGCTCACCGGGTGGAGCGGCTCTGGGTGGAGCGGTGCCAGAGAAGGACGACCTGCGAGTTGGACAACTGAGCACTGAGGAGCCGCTGAGCCAAGAGCCAGACAGCAGTCAGAGGGGTGTGGTTGTGACCCGCCCCTCTTTGAGCTAAGTACCCCTCTGTTGTTTTTACCACTGTTTTTGGATGACCCAAGGGAGACTTTATATAGTCACCAGTGCCGTATTTTTAATATTGCTAGCTACTTATCATTTTACCCATTGCATGTTTTAAGGGGTTCTATTGAGCTTTGTGTTTCAGCCGCATGTTTTTTAGTGGTTTTATTGAGCCTGGTGTTTTAGTTTATTTAAGTTCTCTCTGGGTTTTTTCTATAATTTTAGAGAGGCTCCTGGCTCCAACGAAAGGACAGAACCAAAAAGACTCCGCCAAAATCCCTCCCCTTTTTTTTTAATAAACTCTTTGTGTTCCCCTCTTTAACTGGGTCCCAGCCCGGGTGTCCTGTCTCCACACACATCCAGATTCAGAGCTCTGCGTGGTTACATATCTGCTGATACTGAGTCCCTATCCGATACCTTTATAAAACATTTAGAAAATAAACAAATGTAATAAACAGATCCAGTTTTTTTTTACCTATTTTAATTTAACAAACCTTCTTTTATCATTTAACATGTAAACAGAGCACTTCTTTAACAATCAAGTGAAAATAGTTGTTATAATAATAATAATAGGTGATAATTAGTCAT
The DNA here is from genome assembly GCA_023969325.1 of Oryzias curvinotus. Lineage (NCBI taxonomy): Eukaryota > Metazoa > Chordata > Actinopteri > Beloniformes > Adrianichthyidae > Oryzias > Oryzias curvinotus. The sequence continues at coordinate 648,739 of CM043725.1, read as the reverse complement.
GTGGAGAAAGTGTGATGACTGTAGTTGGACCCCCCTGTGGTGGTTGGCTATCTGGCAGTTGCTCTCCTTGGTGTGGAGGAAAGCCGCCCTGGTCTGCAGCTAGAAAATAAAAACATAGTCTAAGCGGAGTGACCTGGACGGTGACCGGACTCAGCGGCGCCATCTTTACTAAGCCGTGTGAGTCCGTCGATCAGCGCGTCAGGAAGCAGCAGCCAGATCAGCGATCATCATGCGATCACCGTGACAGAGGACGAGGTTCGGAGGGCACTAAAGCGAGTGAATGTAAGGAAAGCAGCCGAACCTGATGGGATTTCTGGCCGTGTTCTGCGGTCCTGCGCTGATCAGCTCGCTGGTTTGTTTACATCCATTTTTAACGGGTCTCTTGCTGCATCTGTGGTTCCCACCCCATTCAAAAAATCGGTCATCATCCCTGTGCCTACGAACAATAAACCCTCTTGTCTGATTGACTATCGTCCAGTGGCCCTCACATCAACAGTCACGAAGGTCTTTGAAGGACTGGTTAAAAACGTCATCTGCTCCTCCATCCCAGATACCCTGGACCCTCTTCAGTTCGCCTATCGCCCAAACAGATCCACAGATGATGCCATTTCTCACATCCTGCACTCTTCTCTCACACACATTGACAGCAATAACAGGAACTATGTAGGCTGCTATTTATTGACTACAGCTCAGCTTTCAATACCATCGTCCCCATAAAGCTAGCTTCCAAACTCATAGACCTCGGTCTGAATTCTTCACTCTGCAAATGGATTCTGGATTTCCTCACTGGCAAACCTCAGGTGGTGAAACTAGGCTGTAACGCTAAAAAAAACCCATTTACAAGGTCTTCTGATGGTTACATTACCAAGGGGTTCCTCACCATGTATTGCAAGCCAAACAAACCCAGATACACACAAACAAAATAAACCAGCCACTACATCTGCTAGTCACAAAACGACTTTTTATAATGAACAGAAAACTGAAATTGTCTTTGACAGACCTTTGTCCAGCAAAACCCAGAAGAAATACAAAATACACCCACAGAAATACCCCTAATAAATAAACATCCTTTGTCCCGCAACAAACGAATCCGCTGAACAAGAAGGGGAAAAAAAACAGAGAGACCCGCAGTCAATATTTCTCCGTCCGCTCCTGCTATGATGCAAAGGAAAAAAATATTAGAATAATCCGTTGAAAAAAAAGTTCTTTCAAAACGGAAAAATGAAGTTTCAATCTTCATGTGGTACCATGACTTAGAAAAAAAAATATGTACATCCAAAAAATGAATAGCAAGGGTCGGTCTCACCGCTTCCCAGAGTAAATCCAAAACTTCTCCTTCGGGTGCGCTCCTCCCGTCCAGAACGCCGCTTTCCGGGACCCGGTCCTCCCGCAAGCGCTCCGCCAAGATGAAGGTTATATTTATTATCTCCCGCTATTCTTCCAATACTGTTGGATGAAATTAAGGGTGACACCGTATGCTGCAGCTGCAGACTTTCCGCGTCTGGCACCGCCACACCCCCCTCCTTCAGCGTCTGACATTCCTCTTTTTCAAATCACCTCTGGTGTCCGCCTCTAATGATAGTTTACCCAGTCAAAAGTCCCATAGTCAATGACGCCAATATTCATATTCATAGGCAGTGTACACAGGGTTTTATGTTATAATTCCCACATTTTCTTTTCATATGCATTTTCCCTTGAGCAATACGTTTCTTTTCTCCTTATATTTTACATTTTCATTCATCGTACTTTCCATTCATTTTTTCAATGGGACGGTGTCACAAGGCCAGTACACCTCCAATTCCATCACCCTGAACATTGGAGCCCCGCAGGGGTGCATCCTGAGTCCCCTGCTTTACTCTCTCTACACACACGACTGCGTGTCTACACACAGATCCACATCCATCATCAAATTTGCTGATGATACTGTGGTTCTGGGCCTCATTCACAACAACAATGAGACCGCATACTTGGATGAGGTAGAGAAATTGACATCATGGTGCCAGGACAACGGTCTCTCTCTGAATGTGAGCAAAACTAAAGAACTGATTGTGGACTTCAGGAAGAGACAACAGCAGCCCTACACTCCTCTTACGATCAGTGGGAACCCTGTGGAGAGGGTGAGCAGCTTCAAGTACCTTGGTGTAAAAATCTCAGAGGACCTGACTTGGACTACTCACATTCAAACACAGGTTAATAAAGCAAGGCAAAGACTGTACCATCTGTGACAGCTGAGGAAATTCAGGGTCTCACCAGCAATCCTGAAAACCTTCTATTCCGGTGGTATAGAAAGTGTATTGACTCAGTGTATCTCAGTGTGGTATGGGAACAGCTCTAGTCAAGACTGCAAAGCCCTGCAGAGAGTTGTGCGCTTAGCTGAGCGCATTTCAGGGTCTGCTCTCCCCTCCCTGCAGGACACCTACCTCAAACGCTGCAGACGTAGAGCTGCAAAGATCTGCTGCCATCTGGTAAGCGCTACCGTAGCCTGATGGCTATGTGACAAATAAAGAATCTTGAATCTTGAATCTTGAATCTAGATGTCCCGACACCATTGGAGGTGGAGCTGGACCGAGGGCACCCCCAGATCCAATTCCTGAGAAGGAAACAAAGGGAGTGAGTAACTCAGGGAGGCTTCATAGGGAAACAAGCCGGTAGCTGTAGAGGAATGGGTGTTGTGGCCATATTCCGCCCACACTAGATACTTAGACCAGTCTGCATGGTTTTGGGCTGCCAGACACCGAAGAGCTGCTTCAAGTTCTTGGTTTGCATGCTCCGCCTGTCCATTAGCTTGAGGGTGGTATCCAGAAGTCAAACTGACCGTGGCTCCGAGGGCGGAGCAAAAGGCCTTCCAGACTTGCGATATGAATTGAGGACACCAATCGGACACAATGTCACTAGGTATCCCGTGATGCCGGAAGACGTGATGGACGAGAGCGTCAGCGGTTTCAGTTGCTGTAGGTAACTGAGGCAAAGGGATAAATTGAGCAGCTTTAGAAAAACGGTCGATGACGGTGAGAATAACCGTATGGCCCTGGGATGGAGGAAGCCCAGTAACAAAGTCCACAGCTATGTGGGACCAGGGACGGCTTGGCGTGGGCAAGGGTAACAACAGTCCAGAGGGCGGCCGGTTAGAAGTCTTGAAAGTGGGCGCAAGTACTGCAGGCCGCGATGTACTCCTTCACGTCCCGCTCCAACGTGGGCCAGAAAAACCGACGTTTGAGGAGCCGGATGGTTCTGTAAACCCCCCCATGGTAGGCAATGCGGGAGCTATACCCCCAGGCGAGGACTTCAGATCTGAGGGAGTTCAGGACATAAAGGGTGCATGGGGGGCAGGAGGCACCGGTGGGGATTTCTCCTTGAGCCAGTTGAACATTATTCTCGATTTCCCAAGTGAGGTTGCCTATGAAGCATGACGTAGGAAGGATGGGTGAGTCAGTGGAGGTTTCCGTGACGGAGTATTTACCTGACAGAGCATCAGGTTTAACATTGCGACTGCCTGGGCGGTATGTTATGGCAACATAGAAACAGTCGAAAAAATAAACACCACCGGGCCTGACGGGAGTTGAGACGCTTGGCACTACGAAGATAAGCCAGATTTTTGTGGTCGGCCCACACTATGAATTGTTGTTCCGCTCCCTCCAGCCAGTGGCGCCATTCTTCCAGTGCGAGCTTGATGGCCAGTAACTCCCGGTTGCCCAAATCGTAATTTACGGGAAAAGAAAGCGCATGGTTTGAGTTTCCCAGAGCCCTCCTCATGTTGAGATAAGACTGCCCCTACTCCAGAATCTGAGGCGTCCACTTCCACTATGAACTGTTTGGAGACATCAGGTTGAATGAGAATGGGAGCAGATACAAACAGGGACGTGAGTTTCTTGAAAGCGGCATCCGCTGCAGGGTTCCAGGAGAATGAACGAATGATGGAGGTGAGTTGCATAAGAGGGGCAGTGATGCTGCTTTAATTACGGATGAAGCAACGATAGAAGTTTGCGAACCCCAGGAACTGTTGTAGTTTCTTACGAGACCGGGGAACCTCCCACTGGGCAACAGCCTCGATCTTAGCGGGATCTGGACGGATATTGCCTGCTTCGATGATGTACCCCAGGAAGGAAACGGAAGACACGTGAAATTCACATTTCTCTGCCTTAACATATAACTGATTTTCGAGCAGTTTCTTGAGGACAAGGCAGACGGGATGTTCATGTTGGGACTGATCGGAGGAGAAAACGAGGATATCGTCCAGGTAAACAAAGACGAACCTATTTAAGAAGTCCCTAAGGACGTCATTTACCAGGCGTTGGAAAACAGCGGGGGCATTAGTGAGCCCAAACGGCATGACCAGATATTTGTAATGCCCTAATGGAGTGTTAAACGCTGTTAAAAACCACAAACGACCTCCTCTTAGCTTCTGACTCTGGTTCACTGTCCATTCTCATTTAACTGCTGCTTTTGACACCATTTCCCACAATATTCCTATTCACAGACTTCAAACTATTGGCATTTCTCACACCCCTCTGTCCTGGTTTACCCCATATCTATCAGATCGCAGTCAATTTATCCAGATTAAATCTCATAGGTCAAACACCTTCACACTCTCTGCTGGTATTCCCCAGGGTTCTGTCCTAGGTCCTTCTCTTCATCATTTACATCCTCCCTCTTGGTTCTTTCTCCCATAAACACAACATTAATTTCCATTGCTATGCGGACGACACCCAGCTCTACATTTCTACTAAACCCTCCTCATCACTTCCTCCTTCCTCCCTTACCCTCTGTCTGCAAGAAATCCATTCCTGGTTCTCTTCCAATTTTCTCAAACTCAACAGTTCCAAAACTGAAGTCCTCCTTGTAGGCACTATTTCCAAATCCAATCGCTTCTCCATCTCTATTAACCACTTCTCTGTCCTTCCCTCCCCCCAGGTAAAGAGTCTGGGTGTCATCCTCGACAGCTCACTTTCGTTCCAATCTCATATTAATAACATCACCCGTTCTGCTTCCTTTCATCTCCATAATATATCTCGTCCCCGCCCTTCTCTCACTCCTCATACGACTGCTGTACCTTTTCATAGTCTTGTCACTTCTCGAATCGATTACTGCAATTCCCTCCTGTTTGGTTTGCCCAATAAATCTCTCAAGAAACTGCAGCTTCTCCAAAACTCTGCAGCCCGCATCATCACCAGGACCCCGTTATCCCACCACATCACACCAATTCTCCAAAACTTACACTGGCTTCCCATAAAACAAAGGATTAGTTTCAAGATTCTTCACTCCATCACCTGGCTCCACCCTACATTTCTGATCTTCTTCACATTTCCTTCCCTCCCGATCTCTCAGCTCCTCTTCCTCTCTCCAACTCCATGTCCCACCTGCCCGTCTTGCCACCATGGGGGAGAGTGCTTTCAGTCGCTCCGCCCCCCAGTTTTGGGATTCTCTTCCTCCAGATCTTTGCAATACGGACTCCCTGCCACTGTTCAAATCCAAACTCAAGACTCATCTCTTCAAACAAAGATACAGTTAATCCATTCAGTTAACACAACTTCATTTGTCTGTTTTTCTATCCTGTTTTATTATGTCTTATTGATTTTTATCTTTATGTTTATTCATGTTTTACTCTGCTAATTTATTATTGATGTTTTATTCTGTTTTTCTTATTTTAACCTTGTACAGCGACCTTTGGTGACCTGAAAGGTGCTTGAAATAACATGTATCATTATTATTATTATTACTATTATTACTTGTCATCAAGGGCTTTACTCTGAGAGCACACATTGCTATCAGACAGGGTGACTGCAACCTCTCTTTATTTTTTAATTTATTTGGACTCCAGGCTCCAAGCTTTCCACTTTGGGGGTGTAGAACATGGCGGGGTCTCTTTTGGTTGGCCCCTGTTCGCCTCTTTGTTCACTCTCACCTAATCCCTCCTGCACTGAGGACTGGAGGGAGCTGCCAACAACAACAGCAGTTTGATAAAGAGGTAGTGGATTGATCTGGGACACACAGAGGAATCAAAGCATGACTCCATGACACACTTTTCTCTAATGTTATGAGGTAGAAGAGCATAGAGGTCACAAGGATCCATTTTGCTGACGGATGCGGTAAAACTGTCGAAATCCCTTAAAGAATATTTGTTGGGTTTTACCTATGACCCTTTTTGGTAGGGATGGTTTACCACATGAACACACTTGACAAACGTTGGATTGGAAAAATATGCGCATCAATTCTCAGAGCAAGGCGACTGTATTTCTACACAACATTTGCTTCACTAAGACAATTCACAGAATCATGAAAGTACTACAGTTGGAAGTACCTACAGTTGGAAGAGGCTTGGTGTGAAATGTCCTAGCAAATCTCATGAATCTTACTCCAGGCTTTTTCTTTCACAAAGACTTGGTTTCATCTAATTCTAGCGGGCACAAACCACAATTATTAATTTCTCCTCCATGATCACTTTTCAAACAGTTGACACTTCCGGGAATTTAAAGAGACGCCATCCATAAGTCAATACCAAATCCGAGTCCCTGATTGGTCAAAGTTTGACCTGGTTTAACTTTCAGTGTGGCTCTTAGTGCCATGATTTTCAAGGTGAGGTGAACCCAGATGCTGGAATCCAGAAAGAAGACAGGTAAGTGGCAGGTAAGAAATAATTTATTATCTCTCCAAGGATGTAGATGTTTCGCCTTGACGAGGGCCGGACTAGACAGTGGCTAATGGCATGGCTGGAGGTGTTAGCGCGGTTAGCGTAGGCCGAGAGGTCTTCAGGTTTTCCGAGGCGGTTTGGCAGAAGTCACTGACGTCACTTGTGAAGTGGTTTTCCGTAAGGGGCAACAAACTGGCGTTGAATACTGGAGCTGGGTCTCCTTTTGAGCAGCAGAGGGTGATGAGCTGAGTGACGACAGCTGGTGCAATCAGGACTGAAGCAGAGCTGGAGGGGGAGGAGTCTAACAGAGGCACCATGACACTTAGAGCCCTATGACGGTCTTACAAATGTGCGTAGCTACGCGTAAACACAAACATTTTGAATGCAGAAGCCCCCAGACATGCATGTACAGTACAGACCAAAAGTTTGGACACACCTTCTCATTCAAAGAGTTTTCTTTATCTTCATGACTATGAAAATTGTAGATTCACACTGAAGGCATCAAAACTGTGAATTAACACGTGGAATTAAATACATAACAAAAAGTGTGAAATAACTGAAAATATGTCATATTCTAGGTTCTTCAAAGTAGCCACCTTTTGCTTTGATTACTGCTTTGCTCACTGTTGTGAGATTTGATCCCCTGCACTTACCATACCTGTGGAGGACTGACAACTAGGGGTCAGACGTTGGATGTTTTATGCAGAAGAATTGTGTCTGTACCTGCTGCACAGGGTTAAGCTGCCGTTGAGATTAAAACAGTGTTATGAACGACAGTTGGTCTCATCCTTCTGCTCATAACATGGCACTCACTCTTGGCATTCTCTTGATGAGCTTCTAGAGCACATGTGTCAAGCTCCAGGCCTCAAGGGCCGGTGTCCTACATGTTTTCTAACCAACCTGCCATTGAAGCTTCTTATTGGCTAAACACACCTGATCCAGGTAATCAGCAGCAGATGAGGCAGGATTTCTGGAAAACCAGCAGAAGGGCCATCCCTCGAGGCCTTGAGTTTGACACCCCTGTCTAGAGGTAGTCACCTGAAATGGTCTTTCAACAGTCTTGAAGGAGTTCCCAGAATGCTTAGCTTTTGTTGGTCCTTTTGCCTTCACTCAGCTCACCCCAAACCATCTGGATTGGGTTCAGGTCCGGTGACTGTGAAGGCCAGGTCATCTGGTGCAGCCCCCCATCACTCTCCTTCTTGGTCCAATAGCCCTTCCACAGCCTGGAGGTGATTGTCCTGTAGAAAAAGAAATGATGGTCCAACTAAATGCAAACAGGATCAATTTGGAATAAATCCCCAACAGTGTCACCGGCAAAGCAGCCCCACACCATCATACCTCCTCCTCCATGCTTCACGGTGGGAACCAGGCATGTAGAGTCCATCCGTTCACCTTTACTGCGTTGCACAAAGACACGGTGGTTGGAACCAAAAGTCTCAAATTTGGACTCATTGTATTTTATGATTTCATGTTCTTATACATTATTACATTGTTATTACGATATCACACTATTGTTGAGATATCAGACTAAATACAATGGAATTGAATCTTTGCTAATGAATGATGAACAACCCTTTGCTCTTCATTGGTTGTATTGGCAAGAAGGTGACATTCTTTCTTTCCAGCAGGTTGTGTCCTTGTTATGGAGCTGTTCTATGCCGCGTTTGAGAACAACTGCCCCATAACAAGGACACAACCTGCTGGAGAGGAACGAGTGCTAACTGTGTGAGCATGAGATCAGGAAAGAGTTCCAGAGGGTGAATACTAGGTAAGCTGCTGGGCCGGATGGAACTCCTGGACGTGTCCTGAAAGGATGTACTGACCATCTAGAACAAGCTGAGGGTTATGTTGGTGAAACTGGTTAGGTAAAGGGAGGGGTGGGGTTTGGGTGAATAATGTGATCCTGTTTTCAAATCGTCATGTCTCAAGGACTTTAGTTTATTTTTTTGTGTTCAGTGCTTTGAGCTGCCTTATGGAATGATGAGCACTCATATTCTTATTTTGATTTCATTTGATTATTTTCTGAATGTGTAATTTCTGACCTTCTCTTATATTATCATTCAGATTCAGGATGTAGATTTTGCATAAAGCTTTTTTACACAATAAACATTTTTTTCTTTTCTTGAAATGTGAGAATGCTTTTTTGTTTTTGAAGTTGTGTAAGGAAATGGTGCAAAAAAGATTGGAGCACATTTGTTTGTTTTAATGACTGATGTATTTTTTAATGACTGATGCACTTTTTTTTACACAAGTTGTGCAGTATTTTACATTTTCTAATACCACAAGTTGTTCAAATGTACTTGTGGAAGTGGTTTGAAAATAAACTTGCAATTTAAATTCTGCCTCAGTTTTTCTTTTGTAAGAATAACTCTGACTGAGAAGGATAAATTAGACTTAGTTTAGACTTCAAAAGATTCATTTTGAGTGGAGATATATTAAAGTTTTGTAGTTGATTAACTAATGTGTTAAGCTGCAAAATAAATCAGACAGGATGAACGTAGTCGGACTGATTTCTGGTGAAAATCAAGATCAAGGTTTACCAAAAAAAAGCGCTACAAAAAGCCATGAAGAACGTTGTTCACCATGACTTAACAGATCGTGGGGGCGTCAGCTAGACAGAACGGCAGAACCAAGCATTTCAAATGTGGAAAGCCGTCTTCCACTCATTCTCTTCTCTGATCCTCAGGTGGACATAAGCATTGATCCAGCTTTATGGTTGCAATGCTCATCTTTTCATGTATAAAAGTCCAGATATTTGGCAGAACACCGCAGGGAATCGAACCCTAACCTGCTAAAGCAGGCATGCCATTATCAGTGTCTTTATGTTTTGACCAAACATGAAAGGAACCTAGGACAGCCTTGTGCTTCAACCAAGTTTCAGCTACCTGGACTGTCTCCACACCGTCCACGTCCTCCCCTGAGTCCAGACTGAAAATAGCGAATGTATTCGCATTTCAGGCACCGGAAACTCGGCAGTCTCTTTCCCCCCTAGGGCGGTAGTTAATTAACTCACCTGTTCAGCTTCCTATTTAAGTCCAGGTGTGCAGCGTTCATTCTCTTTCTTACCGCAGCGCCGCTTTCGTCGCCGGTGTTCCATGCCCGCTGCTCTCCTTCTTTTTGGCATCTTGGTGTGTTCCCCCCTTCTTTTGGATGGTGATCCCACTTTTTCTGATGTGGGGGGTTTTCATTTCGCCGCGTTTGTTTCTCCTTCCGCGGCGTTTCAGCGGCCGGGTGGCGGCGCCGGCGTGTCCGCGTCGCTGCGGCGGGTGAGCATTTCGCGGTGTTTCGGTTGGAAGCGGCGCTAGATCGGGGGCTGTTCAGGCTTTCTCCTCTGCTGTGGCCGTTTGTGTCATTGCGGTGAGCGGCCAGGCGGTCTTTTCCCGTGTTTTTCTGTTGTGTTTTCTACTGCGTTTCTGTTTCCTTATTATTGTTCCGGTTGTATGTGACGTCACGCCCCTAAGGACTCTGGGTATTGTAGTTTTATGTTCTTTGTCATTGTGGTCTACCTGACTCGTTTTCATGTTTTGTGGCTCTGCATCCAGTTATTGTTTCTGGGGTTGTGGGGTTTTTCCTGTGGTTCAGGGCTGGTGGTCCTCGTCTGGACAGGTTTCTCATGCTGGCTGAATTAGTTGTGGCTTTCGGCATTTTATCTGTTGCTGTATGTTATTTAAGATTTCAAGATTTCAGGATTTTTTTTTGTTGCATACGAAGTTGTATTTAGCAAATCCAATCAGTAGTGAAATGTAACCCAGGTCCGCTCTGTGGACAGCGCAATAATTAAGGAAAACTATTATTTTATTATTATATTAATAATTAGGTAAAACTATGTACCGATGAAATACGTACAGAATGTGTATTGTAGGATTAAAATATGGAATGCAAAATAATGTGCATGAATGTGGACTTAAGACTTAAATAATTAAGGTACACGTGTAGAGTTAACGTTTAAGAGCCTGATGGCATGGGGGTAGAAACTCCTCCTGAGTCTCTCTGTCTTAGCCATCCGGCTAAGACTCGGCTCCTACGGCTCCTAGATAAGAGCCGAATGTGAATTTTGCCTGTCTTTAATCAACGCTGGCTTTATTATTTTGGTGGCTCTCTTTGTTTTGTGTTTCTGTCGTGGCTGCTGTGCATTTAGTGGTTTACTCAGCGTTTGGTTTGTTCTTGTTGGACCCCTCTCTCCTCTGTGGATTTTTACTTTTGATTTGTCTCTTTTATGCAACGTCTGTGGCTTGTTTTGATTCACTCGGCGATCTTCGTTCGTCGCCTCCGCCTGCTCACAGTATGGTTCATTCTAGGCCGCCACTGTGGGTGGCCCTTGGATGTGTTCATGGTTGGAACTTGTTTCGGTCCTGTTGGCGCCTGTCGTCGTAGTCATTTTTTCTGGCGTCAGTGGCCTGATTCCTCGTGCGCCTTACGGATTGGTTTATTTTTACTTCGGCTGCCCATGCCTTCTCCACGTTTTACTCCGGACGCGATTTGTGGCTGGGGATGGCTGTTATCCCTGATGTTCTCAGTGTCCTGCCTCTTTGCCTCCCGGAAGAGTCTCTCGGCATCCAGTCGGCGCTCGATTTGTTTATCGGTTGACCTTTCTGCTGTCATGGCGGTCCTCATGCTATCAACTGTATTATCACAAGCCCTGTACTGGACTTGGGTAGGCTATGGGCTCCCCTTTGTTTTGCGCGTTTTGATGTTTTCTCTGCGTCAATGTTCCTCTGTATGCCTGGTCTTTTGCATCTCTGTGGCTTACTTTCATTTTCTGATCTGGGTTACCGCGTTGTCTGCGACGTATGGTCCTCTGCCCGTCCGGATTTGTTTTCTTCTTCTGGATCTGGATGGTTCATTGGTGCTTGCCTCTCCCTTTATGCCATCTCTCGCTTTTGTGCAGCGTGTACTTTGTTTCATTCTTTGGTTGATGGCTGTTTGTTCAATGATCGGCCCACCTGGTTCTGCTCTGGCTTTGGTCCCACGGTCATCCATTCATCTTGTGCTCTTGTTCCGGGTAGTTTGATCCTGGGCCCCATGTTCCTGTTCTGGATATTCACGTCTTCCGTTTTGTAGCCTGTCCTTCTCAATGCTTAGAGGTCTTGTTATGATGATGCCTGTCGTGTCTTCAGTCTCCCTCCGCTTGTTCTTCTGTGGCTGGGCCCTCTAGTTTTTGGGGGGAAAGATTTATAAGAGCGGTTTGTGTACGTCCGGCCGCCAGAATCCACGGCTCTAATGGTTTTAAAGATCGTGTGGTTATGAGAATTTAGCCATGGAGTTTATATTAAGGCTCTTTAACTAAAGAGTGAGATAATAGTCTTGTGTTTCATCGGTTGTCTTGGGTAGTATTTAAATAACACCATAAGCAAATTAACCCTGACCGTAGAAACTCAATTTTTTACGCTCTAAAGCTTAGTTCAAGAGTTAATTCTTGTGTCCGCAAGCCAGTCTTCTATCTGCCCTGCTTTAGCAGATGACACTTGGCTAGATGCATCTAAATGTAGAGGCTTGTTATGCTCCGCCTTTAAAAATCTAAGGTTCAGTCTAACTATCAAAACCTACGATCCCTTATGGATCTCCAGACGCCCTTGGCTAAAATTTCGGCAGTCTGTGTTTTGTTGTCCACCTATTTGAGAACCACTAATATCAAATATGAGAATCAAATTTCAGCCGAGCTGCAATCCATTGCTACGTGGGACGTGGACCTTCCTCATCTACAATCTCCTTGGCCCTTGGTTACCCATCCCATCGCCTAATTCTCGATGACCTTCTGAAGGTGCGTCCCTCTGGAACTGTCAAAGGTTGCTTCTTTACAATTGGTGTATATAAAATTGGTGTTAAGATATTGTGCAGGTTCTGTATTTCACTATCAATTCACTGCTGGAATTTGTGATACGGGTGGTTTCTATGGTGCGATGAAGCCACAGTGGGACTTCCTTAACTTTCTAATAAATGTAACCTTGTTATTCCATTCATCTTAATCAGTGTATAAACTGCTCAGTATCTAGGTTTTATATATATGTTCTTTGCTGGGACTAATACTGGTTTTGTATTTTATCTATGCATCGCATCCTGAGCCTGCGAGTCCCTGCTCTCTGGCCTGCTTCCCCATTTCTGGCGAATGATGACACCCCTGCATTCCTTGATCTGGTGTTGCCACGATGACTGCTCAACGTACCTATTGCTGAACTGAAAGTGATGGGGCGGTGGACCTCCCCTGCGTTCCCATGACACTTCTGACTTAAATCAATCATCATGTTGGCAGTAGAATGAATGTAAATTCTTGGATTATATTGCCAGGTGGAAGCCTCAAAATTTAGGATGTTCTAAAGTGTATTATTAGTATGCGATGGAGCTCAAATTTTGGTTTCTAAACTCAATTACGCCAATTAAGCTTCAGACAAATGGCAGTGAGGATTTTCTTGATACTTAGATGGAAATCTTCGAATAAATGGATGTTCTGAGCTCGTATTATGGTATGACAAATGGGGAAACATTATGGCAGTTAAGCTCGTTCGTAGTCCTGTCGTTGGAAGCTTGAATTAATGGATGTTAATTAAGCGCCTTTAAATAGCATACCAAATGAAATAACGCTAAGCTCGTTCTTAGTATTTGATGGAAGCTACGAATAATGGATGGTACTTAAGCATGTTTAGCATGCTTTGGGAGCTTGGATGGATGTAGGTAGTGTTTTCATACGGGTTGTACTTGGCGGTTCAAATTATAGTTCCTTACAACGTTTTGCGGATGGGGATTTATGTTCTTAAAAAAAAAATTAGGTATGAGTGATTCTTATGTTGGCTCCCTGTTTTGTTTCGTTTTCTTTGTTTGGCTCTCTCTCTCTCTCTCTCTCTCTCTTTGCAGATAGTATGTTCCCCTAGTGGGCACGAACGGGAGCGGCCCAACGGTCAAAGGTGCCGGGTCACACATAGCAGTTCCACTAGATAGTGTGTCCCCTTCGAGGCGTTGTACTCGAACGGGGGCGGCCCAACGGTCAAAGGTGCCGGGTCACACATAGCAGTTCCACTAGATAGTGTGTCCCCTTCGAGGTGCTGTACTCGAACGGGGGCGGCCCATGGTCAAAGGTGCCGGGTCACACATAGCAGTTCCACTAGATAGTGTGTCCCCTTCGAGGCGCTGTACTCGAATGGGGGCGGCCCAACGGTCAAAGGTGCCGGGTCACACATAGCAGATCCATTATATAGTGTGTCCCCTTCGAGGCGCTGTACTCGAATGGGGGCGACCCAACGGTCAAAGGTGCCGGGTCACACATAGCAGATCCATTAGATAGTGTGTCCCCTTCGAGGCGCTGTACTCGAATGGGGGCGGCCCAACGGTCAAAGGTGCCGGGTCACACATAGCAGATCCATTAGATAGTATGTCCCCTTTGTAGCGCTGAACTCGGATAAAAGAAATGGAAAGAAGGGGGCAGCCCAACGGTCAAAGGTGCCGGGTCACACATAGCAGTCTTACTTGGAAATGGAATGAAATGAAATGAAAATGGAATGCCGCCAAAACACACCTCATCTTATGACACACTGATTATACATTTACATTCTTTCTTCTTCTCTCTTCTTGATGATCTTTGGTTTTGGGGGTTTTTACCCTAAAGTTTATGGAAGTTATCTCATGGAATTGTACGGAGCCTTATGCCAATCAAAGTTTGTGAATGCCAACTAAGATGTAAATTAAGTATGTGAAAATAAATGTATTCTACTGCAAGAGTTTTCGTATGACTGAAAATAGCGAATGTATTCGCATTTCAGGCACCGGAAACTCGGCAGTCTCTTTCCCCCCTAGGGCGGTAGTTAATTAACTCACCTGTTCAGCTTCCTATTTAAGTGCAGGTGTGAAGCGTTCATTCTCTTTCTTACCGCAGCGCCGCTTTCGTCGCCCCACCCTCCTCCCCGACTTCCACCTGTGGGCTCCGTTCGGGGGTTTTTACCCTAAAGTTTATGGAAGTTATCTCATGGAATTGTACGGAGCCTTATGCCAATCAAAGTCTTTGAATGCCAACTAAGATGTAAATTAAGTATGTGAAAATAAATGTATTCTACTGCAAGAGTTTTCGTATGACTGAAATGGTGAAAATTCAACCTGAACCGTTTCAGAAAGCTGCATAGCTCCTAGTCTGAGTTGGTTTCTGCTGTGAAAAGGAGCCACTCCCTCCAGAACAGTCTAGATGCCATTCTAAGGCTGCTGAAGTCCAACCTCTGTGTCTGGCTGCCCAAAGCAGTTCTGTCCATCAAAGTTACCAACAGAATCAGAGGTGAAGCCATGGAGCTCATTTGGTCTGAGCCCAAAAGAAAACATGGTGGAAGTAACAGCCATTACAAACTAGTCCCTCCTCCAGTTCTGGCTCCAGGCTGAGCCCCAGGTCAACCTTGTTGGGAGGAATAATTGTATCCTGTAATCAAATGTTTTGTTGGTTGAATCGCCCTTAGTCTGGCCCCTCCCCCTGGAGCAGTTTACCATGAAACAGCCCAACAGGGCAAATGCTTCTAGCAACACCACTCCTGGGGTCATTGGGGCACGCAAACCCCTCCACCACGATAAGGTGGCGATTCAGGGAGGGGGATTCATCAGTCACTAGCCAATTACTAACAATTACTGTGGGGAAACCGAAGTCCTCGGAGAAAACCCACAGGACTGCCAGGATTTGTTGGACTTATTTCCCTCTAAATTTGGTGACTGATCTTTTATTTAACTGAATCAAATTGAGGGATTTTATTTTAATCAGGTGTCTATTCTTGTTATAAAGGTCACTAAATATTCAATAATACATTTGTAAAAGTGGGGGGAACTGAAGCGCTCGGAGAAAACCCACGCAGACGCGGTCCTGTCAGCCAACGCTGTGAACCAACAGACCAACGTGCTGCCCCTGTTTTTGAAGCTCATTTCGGGATTTTTCCACAGAGTGGAGAGAGACTTTGAGGGAGGAAGACTTTCTTCTTGGTTTGGAGGTTCAGACCTGGCAGTCAGTGGCCAAAATGTTGAAGGAACTTTGAATTGTTAAATCGGTGGGGGGCCTTTTTTTAATGTTGGGGGTGGGGGGGGTTGCACCAGGTTCTTTAAGATGGCGTTCCTGATGCTTGAAAGAAAATCTTCTCAGATTTCTTTTTCTTTTTAGCTGCTGCCTCCATTTGCCAACTCTTTTCAGGGTCCTGGCTCTGTTGGTCCATATTTTTCTAATTCTTGAGGCAGCTGGAGAATTTCTTTTTCCAGCTTTTTGCTGGCATGTTTTTTGGGATTGTGGGAGAAACCGAAGCACTCGGAGAAAACCCAAACTTTGCAGGCCTAAAGCTTAAATCTGTTTTCTTCCAAACAAATGTGCCTTCAATTCAAAATGTATCAACCCTTAAAAGAAAATTTGAATTTGGAGTAGCTCATCATCCAAGGTTCTTTGGTTCTTGTCAATTATTCAGCAAATTGAAAAAGTCCTGCTCATTAAAAGGGTCTGTCAAGACAAGTAGTCATCCATTCATCTTGTTCTTGGAGGCATTTCTGGATGGCAGTGTGGATGTTGATGAGAAACATTTGATTTCCTTGTAACGTTAAAGTTACTCCATCAGGTTTATACATTTTCTCATCATCAGGTGACAAATCTTGATGCTCCACTACACAGAACCGGTCGGTATACTCCTTCATAATGTCGTTGACTAACGTCCAGCTTTTATCCATCTGTAAAGGATGATCTGATTTCCCGCTTTTCCTTGGAAGGATGAGGGACAAAACTATTCTCATTTGAGGGTACGTTTGTCTCAGAAGCCTCAGGTCTTTTAACATTTGATTTGCGATCTGCATTGGAGGCATTCGTCCCACTTCTTTTCCTCCAGCGTGGATAACCAATATTTCAGGGGGACCATCTTCTTTGGAGATTGTGCGATGAAGGTTATCAACAACGTCCCTCCAGCCCACGTGTCTAATTCCAATCCACTTAACATTAGCATCAAGACCCAAGTTTTGTCCAAATAGATGTTTAGCTGCAGGCTGTGCCAGTGAAATATGACTTGACCCAACAATCCAGACATCAGGCGGTCTGGAGACTTTGGGTGTTTCCATTGGTGAGCTGTTTGTTGAAAAGCTGAGGTCAGGGGAGCTTGATTTGTCCTCTTCCCTCTTCTCAGGCTGGATTTCTGTCTCAAATGGTGGTAGACCAGCAAAAAGGTTTTTAAAATCTGGCGAGTGCTGCCTACCCTGGCTGTCATTTTCACAGATGACTTTCTGCTTTTTGGTTGGGGACAAATGTGTGCTGACTCTGCTCTGTGAGAGCTCCTCTGAACGGACTTTTCTTTTTCAGATTGGTCTTTGGGTTGTCAGGCTGGATTGGGCCAGATGTAGAAGGGACACGAAGACATGACTGAGGCTGGTGAGTTTGGCCTCTTGACAATGTCTGGTGGAGAGTCTGCTCAATGGTATCACGGATGGAGCTTACAAACACTTCAAATCCTTTTGAGGTGAAGTGGATTCCACCTGGTTTGAACAGATGACTTTCAACTAGTGTCAGTTTTGGATGCTCCATCACAGCACCATTGAATAATCCGGTGCTGGATTGAATCCTTTTGTTGAGCGTCATCCTGTCCTCATTTATTTTTCTGGGATCAAATGCCCCCCATGCTAACCTTGGAGTGATGCAGGAATAAGCTATTTTCATTTGGGGAAAAGCTTGATGGAGGTGTGTCAAGTCCTTGACCCTTTTACTGACAAGATCTGACACATTTGTGTTTCCCAGGTCGTTGCTGCCAACGTGGAGAACCAAAAGGTCTGGGGAACTCCTTTGTTGGGACAACTGGCTATAGAAATGCTTAAGAACATCCCTCCAGCGCATGTTGACTTTTCCCATCCAATGAATTTTTGCGTGGACACCAAAGTTTTCTCCATAGCATCGATTAGCTGTATATTCTGCCCCAGTGATGTAGTAACCCGACCCAATGATCCAGACCGTGGGCACTTTTCTGTCCTCTGACAGCAGCTGTCTTTGGGTGCTGTCTAATGAGGACTTTACGCCTGATTGCTTTTTATGAAACACTTCCTGAAGGGAAACTTCTTCTGGATTGTCCTGAATTTGATTCATTTTTGTCAAAATAGAATCAAAAGTGGAAATCCTGTGTTTTTAAAATGACGGTGTTTCTTCTCCATAAAACGTGGTTTCACAAGTGAAGCTCTTCAACATGAAAGACCAAGTGATGCACTTCACTTTGCAGGATTTGGTTTTAGGTCCTATTTATGAACATTGGAACAATGACATGTCGATGACATCATCTGATGTCATCGATGACATCAGCAATTACATTTTCGTTGATGACATCAGCAATTTTTTCAAGCTCTCTTATTGTTAAAAGATATTTTTTTATTATTGTACGAATAAATCCTTAACTCTAATAATTTGTGCCTAATTGTGGAAACTTTCCTGTCAATCTGCCAACTCAATTTCCCAGCATTCCTTTCAGTCATACAGCTGCAGTGCAGTGTCAAACATTGATTTAGACTCTGTGGTGTTGAGCTCAGGAGTTAGCAGCTAATGATGTTTATTCCGTGTTCTTTGAGACTTGTGTGAGTCACATCCAATAATTGTGTTGTTCTGGTATAATGACTGTGGGATGTTTATACTAACACTTCCCACCAAGTAGTTCAGTAAGTGTGCACGTCATCACAGCTGCTGTGCTAAAATGAGCCCAAAATGTGATGTCCATGTATGTGAACTCCAGGTCTAAGAGGCTTACACCTTGGAGCATTAATCTAACCCTTTCCTACTTCAACACACCATCAAATAATTACCTACAGACTCTCTAATAGACTAAACAGAATTCATTCTGCTTGACCTTTGACCTCATTAAAGTGGCTCCACTGTATGGCCGCATGGAAAGGGCTCCAAATAAAAGACTTATAATATAATACTTATAATATAAAAAAACACATTAAATATTTCAATTCATTCCAATAATTCAGGTTAATCAGCTACAATAATGGCATTAACATGTTCAACCCTAATTCAAATAAACATGAGGATAATGTAGGCTACAAAGTAGACTGTAGTTTAAGTATTGGTAAAACAGATTTAGAGTTTTTAATGACCAATTGCTCCTTCAGCTTCAATGCAGATTATTTATTGTTCTATATGTGACCACAAGAGGACGATCAACATGAAGCACTCACAGATATTTTGTCTAAATTATCCTGTTTTATCCTCAACCACTGATGTAAATGTTGTTTATGGTTTGTATATTGGCAAATATCAAACCACATTCATTCATAGATTTAGCGGTGCAACAAAAATGGCAGCAATATCGGAGCATTGGAAACATCCAGTTCTTTTTTTTTATGACTTAAACTTTATTCGTTTTTAAATACAAAAGTACAATTTCCACAAAGACAGAATACAGCACTGAAATGCAGTTCAATGTGGAAAAAACAGAAAACAACCACCCTATAACTTCCAAACTCCCACGTAAAACAAAAAACAAAGCAAAAAATAAAAAATATATATAATTAAAAAAATGGAAAAGACACAACAAACAAGAAACAAACCAGCAAAAAAAAAAAAAAAAAAAAAGGCACACAAATAGATGCCAAATCTGACAGTTAGCCCTTATGCATGGGTAAAAGGATATAACTTTACATAACAGAGAATTTAGGTCATTTCTAGTTTCTAGAGCTGGAAATGTCGTTGACCTATGTGTTCAAAATAATGAGACCATTTACTGTTGAAGTCATCCATTCTGTTTAGCAATCTATATGATAACCTCTCTAGCGCTGCAAGTTGACCCAGAGAGGTCTGCCAGTGGGTAAAGGATGGAGTCGATGGGCCCTTCCATTCTCTCACTAACAGTTTCCGTTGTTTGGATCCACTGTGAGAGAGGAGATGATACCCGACTGAGAACTGAGGGGTCCCCTAGAACATAAAGTCTACTCTGGAAGGGAACGTCTTGACCAACCACCTTCTCCACCTCCTTATGTATGGATGACCAGTAGCTCTGAACTTTGGGGCATTCCCAGAGCATGTGTAGAAGAGTGCCTGTAGCATCCTGACACTTCCAACATGCAGATGTTTTTGCTAATCCCACTTTATGCAGCCTGCTGGGTGTCCAGTAAATTCTATGTAGGACCTTAAATTGAACCAATCTTGTTCGTAGTTCCCTTGATAGTTTTTTAATATTTTTAGTTATCCCATTCCATTCTGCCTCTGTAAAATTAATATTTAAATCAGTTTCCCAGGTTGTCTTGAGGGATAATGTATTGGTGTCAGTCATTGACAAAAGCATCCTATAATAAGCTGCAGCTTCATGTCCACGTCTAAATGCCACTTTGATGTCCTCTATAATGTTGCAACTTGATGGGACTGTAGTGATGGAACCGAAAGTTGTTACTAACAAGTGCCGTAACTGCAGATATCTCCAGAAATCTTGGCGAGGTAAATTGAATTCCTGCTTTAGCTTTTCAAATGATTTGATTGTATTAGTATCATATAAGTCGCTTAATGTGAGTATGCCTTTCTGGAACCAAGACTTCCAGAAGAAGGTTCTTTTGTCTATGCAGAGTTTGGGATTATGCCAGATACCTGCAGCCAGATGAAGGTGTGGATCGAATTTAAAGATTTTGGCCGCTTTTTCCCATATACACTTAAGATGTGACAGGATAGGATGTGACTTTGAGTGAGGAGCCAGATTAGTTGACAGACAGCTCAGTGGTGTCAGCGGGGAATTAGCTGCATTTTCTAGAGGAAACCAAGGGGGAGCTCTCTCAGGTGGTAAGAACCAATGTGCTAGATGCCTAAGAGAGAAGGCATAGTGATAATACAGTAAGTTAGGCATTCCAAGCCCGCCCCTTTCAACACTATTCTGCAGTTTCCTCAGGTGTAGCCTTGGTTTCTTATTGTTCCATATAAATAAATTACAAAGCTTATCAAACTGTTTAAAATATGTAACAGGGATATGAACTGGTAACGCTTGCAATAAATAGTTAAATTTGGGAGTGCAGACCATTTTAATTATATTTACTTTGCCCCACATAGAAAGATAAAGCTGAGACCACCGTTCTATGTCAATCTTCATTCTGTCTAGGAGGGGTTCAATGTTGATTTTTACCAAATTGGACAAATATGGTGGGAATGTTATACCTAAGTACTTAATTCCTCTTTCGGGCCATGAAAACATTCCAGTAGGAAAAAGAGTTTTTGGGCAGTGGCTAGTTAGTGGGAGTGCCTCCGACTTAGTCCAGTTAACCTTGTAACCTGATAAAGCAGAAAACCTGTTTATTATTGGGAGCAGTGAGGAGAGTGAATTACTTGGGTCTGACACTAGAAGGAGGATATCATCTGCATACAACATTAGTTTATGACAGCTTTGTCCTATTACAATCCCTGGAAATCTGGGCTCTTTTCGTATGGCGGCTGCCAGCGGCTCCAAGGCAAGAGCAAAAAGGAGGGGAGACAGAGGGTCACCTTGTCTGGTACCTCTTCTTAATTCAAACGGTGGCCCAATTATACCATTAGTCAGTATTGAAGCCTTGGGGTGTGTGTATATGAGCCGAATCCATTTGATAAACCTTTCACTGAAGCCAAAGCATTCTAAAGTACTAAACAAATACTGCCATTCAACCCTATCGAAAGCCTTTTCAGCATCCAATGAACTAGCTGCCACGGGGGACTTGCTATCCTTCACCGCCCACATAATGTCAATTAATCTTCTGATATTATTGGCAGAAGAACGAGAACGTATAAAACCAACCTGATCTGGGTGAATGAGGGAGGTGATAACCCTGTCTAGCCGATTGGCCAAAATCTTTGATAAGATTTTACTATCATAGGAGGTCAAACTAATAGGCCGGTAGCTTTTGCAGTCAGATGGATCTTTATCTTTTTTTAGAATTAGTGTTATAATTGCTTCAGAGAGTGAGGGCGGAAGTATTTGTTTATCAAAAGATTCATTATAAGTTCTGAGCATTAAAGGTGCAAGTTCTTGTGGGAATTTTTTAAAAAACTCTGCTGTGAAACCATCTAGTCCTGGAGCCTTACTTGTGGGAAGGTGTTTAATAACATCAACTATTTCCTCAATAGTAATAGGTCTGTCAAGACCTTCAAGTTGATCCTTGGTCACTTTAGGAAGGTGCAACTCTAACAGGAAAGCATCAATGTCATTTTTAGTGGCACATGATTCAGGACTGTAAAGCCCCCTGTAGAAATGACTAAATATCTGGTTTATTTTTTGTGGTTCAGAGAAAAGGTGACCCTTGTCGTCCTGAACTGCTGAAATGGTGCTCATGGCCTCCCTCTGCTTGATATATCTGGCTAAAAGCCTGCCTGCCTTATCTCCCTCTTCAAAATATTTTTGTCTGGCCCGAAACAAACTAAATTCTGCCTTTTGTGATAGTATTGCATTAAATTCGTATTTTAACATGGTCAATTTGTTCAAATTTGTCGTAGAAGAGTCTTTTTTAAAGTTGGACTCTGTAATTTTAATTTGACTTTCAAGTTTTTGTAGCTTGGTAAGGTTTGCTTTCTTTTTTGAAGAAGCATATTGGATCATGTGGCCTCTCAGGAAGGCCTTTAGGGCCTCCCAAGCAACTCCAGCTGAGGGGGCTGTAGGTATATTGGTTTCTATGTACAAGTTAATTTGAGATCTGATGTATTGGCAAAATGTTTCCTCTAATAAAAGGCTGGAGTTCAGTCTCCATCTAGGAGTTCTAACCGAACAATTAAAGGCCTGCATGCTGAGATATATAGGGCTATGATCTGATAGAACTATGTTGCCTATATTACTAGATGCAACAGCTGGCACTAGAGACTGAGACACCAAGAAGAAATCTATTCTTGAGAATGACCCGTGGGGATGAGAATAGAAGGTATAGTCCCTTCCAGATGGATTTTGTAAACGCCAGATATCTACCAAGGAGCATGCATCAGACATTCCCCTCAGCGCTGTAACTGCCTTTGAGGTGCGTGAAAGTCTAGAGCTTCGGTCTAGGATCGGGTCCATTACCTCATTAAAATCTCCGCCCATGATAATTGGATGGTCACCCATCTCCATTAATTTATTTTCCAAAAGCCCAAAAAATGAAGGATCATCCACATTGGGTGCATAGACATTAACCAGAATCACTTTGTTACCTTGTATGTCACATAACATTAATAACATTCTACCTGCTTCGTCCTTACTCTGCTTTATACATTGAAATTGTAACCGTTTGTTAATTAATGTAGTCACTCCTTTACTTTTAGTACTCCCACTGTTTGAACCCGCAAAGCCCACCCAGCCAGTACAGAGTTTTTGTGATTCCTTAGGAGACAGATGTGTCTCCTGGATAAAAACAATGTCGCATTTTTTAGATTTAATAAATGATAATATTTTTCTCCTCTTCACAGTGTTGTTAAGGCCCTTGACATTCCAGCTCATCAAGCTTAGGTTATTCATATGTGAACATGTAACAGACAGATGTGCATTGAGTAATGCTATACCCCAATAAGCAGCTGCATTGTGTTGGCATCAAAAAATAAAATAAAACATTAAGAAAACAAAAATAAAATCCTGTCAAAACAAAACTCAAAAAAAGTCTGTGTAACCAGACAACTACAGTTCCCTCACTTTGGTCCGTGAACATACACCTAACCTTAGCTGCTGTTAAGCGCCACGCCCTCCCATGCTGAGCAGCTAGCACAATAACAGTGCAACCTTGAACTTAAACGGCATGAACATCAGAACATTTTCCCACTAAAGTATGGAAAATAAGGAAAAGAAAAAGGAACTAAACAAAATTATTTTAGTCTGGCACATGTCTAACAAGGAAAATACCTTTTACCGACTCCAGAAAAATGAGAGACGTTCCGTTTTTCTCACATCAAGTTTCATCCAGGCCCCCCCCCCAAAAAAGAAAGTTCTGAATGCAAAATAGATCACGTTATGGTCTAATGATCCATGCAAGCAGCCCATTATTGATTTTCCCTTCTTTTCTGTTTGTTTTGGGATCTTTCCTCTCCCCCATTGCATGGTCCTTCCAAAAATAAAAATAAATTTCAAAAAAGCAAACCGGATTAATCCAGAGATGTGATGAAGGCCAAGGCCTCTTTGTGATCTTCAAACCGGCGGGATCCTTGAGGTGCTTTTACCATCAGCACTGCTGGGTAATTCAGAGAGAAACGGATGTTTTTCTCATGTAGAAGCTTCTTGCATTCTCTGAACTTCATCCGTCTGTCGCTCAGCAGCTTGGAGTAGTCAGCAAACACCATGATGCGGCGCTGTTCCCAGGTGACGGTGCCCATCTTTCGTGCTGCTTCAGCGATACGATCCCGGTCCTGAAACCTCAGAAACTTGGCTATGATGGGTCTGGGTCTAGGTGCCTGGCTCCCCTCACCTCTTCCAGGCCTGGATCCGAGTCTGTGCGCTCTTTCAATCTCCAGTCCCTTTGGAAAGTTGATGTTGAATATCTTTGGGATTATTTCTTCCAGAAATTTCACAGCGTTGTCCTCCTCGCAGCCCTCGTGGAATCCCATAAAACGTAAATTATTTCTCCGTTCTCTATTTTCAAAGTCATCCATCTTTTGGCGAAGTGTTTCTACTTCAGCCTTGGAAGCAGAAGGATTGCTTTCTTGTACCCTGTGGGCGTCTTCCAAAAAGCAAAGTCTGCTCTCCACTTCACAAATCCGATTAGCTATATCCGCTAGTTTACTCTCGGTAGCACTTGTGCTCACCCGTATCTCTTCCAGTTTCTTGTCTTGGCTTTCAGCCTTTTCCAAAATAAGCGCCGAGAGCCGAGCCAGTTCTTTCGCCACGTCGCCGGTCGGCCCTTCCTCCGTATCCGCTTCATGTCGCCGTGGGGATGTTTTCATGTTAGCCGTGCTAGCATTAGCAGTCTCAGAGACTTTGCTCCCTGCTGCCCCGGAGTTGGACTTAGCGGTGTGTCTAGTGGCGTTTGGCATTTTCGGTGATGTTATATCGCGTTACCCAGTCAGGGAAGCACGTTTCCTAGCTCTTGGTTGCCTTAATATCAGCAAAGATGCACGGGGATAGGCGCAGATCGCTCTTAAGCAGCCATACTTGCCAAGCGCGTCACGTGACTCCACAGAAACATCCAGTTCTGATCCAGATTTCATATCAGACGAGGAAAACAGAGACGTTCATGGATCTATTTGTCTGACAGTGGATGCATCAGAATGGAGCAGAGCAGGAAGCTTGTGACCTGCTGATTGTAGTTTGTACGTTACTACAAGCTTTTTCAAAGACATTTTTATCTTCTTCAGATTCACCACAATGTGAATAAAGAAATACTCAGAAACAGTTTTAAAACACATCAATTTAAGGGGAAAAGTCCTATTTTTAGCATTACATTTAAAGTCATATATATACGACTTTCTTCTCGTAATTTATTAGATGCAACTTTTTTCTCATAAATGTAATACTTTAACGTCAGATTTTTTTAAGTGTTTCAAACTGGCCCTAATACTCTGTCGTAAGCTATAAATAAACCAAACTTTTTTTTTTTCATATGATTCGTCATCACATTCAGGAACCCTGTCCTTAGCGTACTTACTGTGGTCCTCAGCAGACAAGAGAATCCCTCCATCCACATAGTCAAAGAACAATGGAATGGACCCTCACACGTCGCATTTGCACAACGTTTAATGCTCAAATGTTCCATGTCCACAATTCAGTGACCACGAGCGCTCCTCTATTCCTGCGCCTGCAAACATTACCGGCAGAAATTACCTACCCACCCACCTACCTCCCCATCTACCTACCCACCCACCAACTCCTCACCATCTACCTACCCACCCACCAACTCCCCATCTACCAAGCCACCCACCTTCCAACATAATTACCTACCCACCTAAGGACCAATTTGACCACCTACAAACCCACAAACCTACCTACTTACCCACCACCTTCCTACATAGGTAGTTAGGTATGTAGGAAGGTAGCATAGGAAGGTACGTCTGTGGGTGAGCAGGTATGTAGGTGGGTGGGCTGGTTTGTGGATAGGTTTGTAGTCAGGTGGGTATTTGGTGGGTAGGTAATTAGTAGGGGTGTAACGGTACACGTAGTTGGACCGAACCGTTTCGGTACGGCACTTTCGGTTCGGTTCACATTCGTACCGTTTCGGTTTTTGGTTTGTTTATTTTTTCCCCGCAAATGTATTAACTTTGCGTTGAGGCGGACCTAATGTTACTCGCGGTGTTCCGCCGAGACTCTCAATGGTTTCTGCACTCGTGTGCCTGTAGGAAAGGGGGGGGGGGGGGGGGCAGAGCGTGTCGCGCGCAGCGCAACAGTGTCTGTGACCGCGCATTTAGTTTGTGTAGCTCAGTTATGGAGAACGGCCATAAGTCCAAACGGGTAAGTGAACCCCGAAGGAAGATCCGCCTTCCACGGTCAGAAACGTCATTGCAATTCAGCTTCAACAGCCATCAGGTGATGGAGGTGACAGTGCGCATGTCCACAGGATCAGCATGGCTAATGCTGAGCTTATGCTCTTCTGTGGGGAATGCTCTGTTGTGTTGACATCGTTACTCAAAGATAGTGTATGCCACAGAATAGATCTGTTAATGCTCTGAAAACGCCATGACCCGACTGGAACAGTCTACAAGAAAATAAATGTGCAAGTTAATTTTTCATGCCAGTGTTAATTTTTCAAAGTTTTTAGTTCCTAGCAGCTAAAAGTTTTTCTTATTTTATTAAGCAGATCCTCTAGAGAGGTCAATTTTATTTATTGTTGTATAAAACCAATTAAATGCATTTGGCAAGAAATTATTTTCTGGCTTTTTGTACAGAAAAAATACCAAAATATATGGATTCAAGCTTTATTAATCTCCCAAGGGAGAAAAACACACAATAAATAACAATAAGATAATACTTTATAAAATAGCAGTTCATATCAGGCAGATTTGTCAAACAGCCGTACCGAACCGAAACGTATCGAACCGAGCCCTAAGAAACTCTGAATGGAACCGAAATGAGATTTTAGCGTATCGTTACACCCCTAGTAATTAGGTAGATAGGCCCGCCAGTGCGCCCGCGAGCACCCCTTGTGGCGCCCGCAGGGAATGCCCCCAAATTTTTTTATTTTTACTTTTAATTGAACCAAATATTCAACAAACAATCACGGCATGTCGGTCACTGACAACAATATCAATTCTGAGATAAAGGTAGACAAAAAAATAAAAATAAGAAAACAAATATAACTTAAAAAATAATCAAAAAAATAAGGGTCTTTTACAAAAGTTTAAATAGATCAAATAAATTAAACAATGTCTGGGCATTTTTATGGTTCATGTAATGTAAAGGTTTAGAGCAGGGGTGGCGAACAAGTTTGACACCAAGAGCCGATTTTTTTCACTGTGAGAGTCAAAGAGCCACACCACACACTGACCTGCCAAAACGTACACACACAAACACACAATCAAAGCCGTATTACTTTCCACAACACACTCCTCTCCCTACAACAGAACATCAAGTATTGTACTTGTGTCTATTTCAAGGAAAGTGTCCACCCTCAATACACACATCAATGCAGCTAAACCAGAGTTAACACAGAGACTACCCTGGAGGTCAGAGACCCCCTCCACACACACACACTCTCTCTTTATCTCACTCTTTTCTCTGACACACACAACCACTCAGTGACGGGCAGTGAGGTTGATGCTGGAGAAGCACTGACTCCTCTGAAGTCAGATTTACGATGATAAAACTGAATATTTCACCGTTCATCCATCAGTATTTAACTGGTAATTCTTTGTATCTCAACATTCCTCTTTAATGACCCTTACACCAACAAATACACAAACATCTGGACAGAGCATCCTTCTGGTGTCTGAGTGATTCATATTCACAATAAACACATTAAATACATTACATTTCAGTTGTGGGCAACTTTAATTAATTTTGACCTTCATTATAATATCTTGCTTTTATATGTTTTTAAATTTAAAATTGAATGACTGACATTTGAATCATAATCAAATAATTTATTTAATATTAATACATTGCAATGAGTCAGTTCATACTTAGGAGTAGTAATCCAACAAGTGCTGAGTTCTGCTAACAGCTCCCTGGCTGATGGTTTTACACAGAAAATTCCCCACTTCCCATGAGTCTTAGGGGCTGAAGGCGGGGCTAATCCCCAGGCCAGTCGTAGTCTCTCTGATCAGCTCCTTTCCGTGAGTGTCTGTCAGAACGGACCGATGTTGTTCTCCACATTATAACAGGGCCTTCTTTCACAGAGATTTCTGCTCATTTATCTCTGGTTCTCTCTCTGCCTCATCAGCGACCAGCGGGGATCTCATCAGTCAGTCTCTGCATTAAATCCATGAGAAAAGTGATCTGTGGTCGTTTTTGTTCAGCACAGTGTTAATTTTGACACAAAATTTTAATTTAGTTTTAGTCTTATTCCTTTGACTATAATTCTTTTTAGTTTTAGTTAAGTTTTAGTCATCTGATTTGTTTTAATTTTAGTCTTATTTTAGTCGACTAAAATTGCTTGGTATTTTAGTCGACTAAAATAAGACTAAAATCAATAACAGATTTACTAGACAATCTTTTACAATATTTTTAAAGTTTGGTATAGGAAACAAACTTAACCAAAATATATAAAACACAAGTTCAACTTTATGTCAATACAACGGTGTCTTTATTTCAAATCAAAAGAACACTGTCATGGTAATTCAAACAATAACTAGCTGCCAATTCACCATCAATAAAAGAAAAATAAAGTTAGGTCCATGACCTTAAAGCTTACAGCTGAGCTGAACAATAACTGCAAACATTTTTAATTTAGAATCTAAAGTGCACTGAACGACATTTTCTTCTTGCTACCACAATGCTGGCAATTCAACCACAGAATAGCAACACTTATTTACCTCTATTCATTTTCAAGAAAGCACTTCGTGCTAAAGTGACTTTTGCTCTGTTACACTTTCCCCTGGTTAGGTCACCTGTGACACTGAAAACTCTCTCTGCAAAAGCTTGCGAAGCCGGCATAGCCAACAGATCTAATGCTAATGGTTTCAAGCTGTGATAAAATGTGTCACATTTCCCAAGCCAAAACTGGATTCCTGAATCACAAGTAATGGGCTGTGAGAGCTCCTCCTTATACTTGCTCAGTTGCTGCCTGATGCTACATGTGGATAACTTCGGTTTAGGCTTTGCACGACATTTGGACATAAATCTGAAGACTGGCTGCCTTGAGGAGGAGGATGGTGGTTCAGGATCAGGCTCTGGTCTATTCAGTTCCTCCACATCATCATCATCAGGGTGAGTCTCTTGACTCTGAGTGCACTGGACCACATACCCCTCTGCCTGCTTAAAAAGTTCCTGAACACTGTCATCAGCTGCATCGAGGAGAGTATCACACACAGTAGGGTTGAGAAAGAAAGCAGCGGCAACAACTGGAGAGAACTTTTCATCTGATGAATCCAATACCCAGGCAAAGCGCTGGTTAAAATTTACTTTCATTTTTCGTGCTAGAGTGGCAAAATCCTGATGACTTGTGTTTTCTTCAAAATCAGTAAGGTGGCTATGCAAATCCAAGAGGGCAGGGACGATCAGTGACATAGACATTGTGTCACTCTGAAGAGTCTGCGTGTGTTCGGCAAAAGGCAACAAGAGTTCATGCAATGAGCTGAGCTTCTGCCACTCACTAGAAAGTAAGTTGACCCACCCCATCTCATTTGCTATTTCACAAA
The DNA here is from genome assembly GCA_023969325.1 of Oryzias curvinotus. NCBI lineage: Eukaryota > Metazoa > Chordata > Actinopteri > Beloniformes > Adrianichthyidae > Oryzias > Oryzias curvinotus. Next base: position 619,460 of record CM043725.1, on the reverse strand, counting down.
GAGGATCTTTAACTTTGAGGAGTCGTGCAATCATGTGATATGTACTGGACCAGCGCGTGGGACAATCATTCAAAACAATTAGGCCACACTTATCCAAAATCTTCTGTGTTGCAACAGATGACTTCCGAAAGAGCTTCACAATTGATCATGCTTTGTCAAGGATTCGCTTCACACTTGACTCCTTGTTTAGTATGTGGACCACAAGCTGCAGCGTGTGAACCACACATGGCATCCTTTCCATATCCATCTCCATGTCTTGATAGCTACCAAAAAGAAAGTAAAAACATATCAGGTAAATGAGTTAATACATTAACTTACTGTCAAATGAAATTATGAATAAAAGTGACTTACTGATGGTCTTCAGTCTCCTCTGAATCACTTTCACCTCGGGGGGACTCCTCTTGATCCTCTGAGCTGGCCTCTTCTTCTTGTTGAGTAGTGTGTTTAAATGCTGCTACCATATTGCTACCATTGTCTGTTATTACAGTCAGAATTTTGTCATTTGAAATGCCCCATTCCTGCATGCACTTATCCACGCAGGCCTTAATGGACTGGGCAGTGCGTGGATAGGCAACTTGTTCAAGAGCGAGCAGGATGTGATCTGGATTGTTTTGATCAACACAAAAAAAGCAACAACTTATGCCAAGGAATGATGCAGACAGTCCCTTTTTAGTCCATAGGTCAATTCCAATTGACACTTTACGAGCACCACACAGCCGTTTCTTAAACTTTGTAATTTCTTCCTCATAGTGTTTTTCAATCAGATTGTTTATCTTTGTTTTCTTTGGCACTGTCAGCTTCTTATCAAATACTTCTATCATGAGAATAAAGTCCTCATCTTCTACTGTAGTCAGTGGTAACCCTGACCGTCCAATCCACCTTGCTATAGCCTCCTCTTTTACTTGTTGTTCTCTGGCATTGCTTTTGTACTTTGTAGTACCTAACAGTGCTTCAGCAATGTTTTGATTAGACATTTTTGCCTTTTTTGCGCTTGGTTCACCGCCTTCATCAGGAGACTTCTGGAGCTGTGACATAAAAAAGGAAAATAATTTAAATATGTTTATATTATGTATTCATTTTAATCACTTTATTTGTGCAAGCAGTAAATATTAAAGCAATAAAAGCAAATAAAAGCGTGAAAAAAGTAAATATTTAATAAGTTGGCAGCTAGGTGGATAAAGAAAAAAGATTTTATAAGGTATTCATTTGTCTAGCAATATTGTATGTTTTAAATACCACAATATTGCTAGATTAGTATGTATAACGATAGGATGTGAACAGTCACATTAAATGACTAATCTAGAAATATATATGATATTGTCAACAAGTAGAACATTATAAAATATACTAAACATTAGTATTAATCTATTGTATAGCATAGTATTACGTATTAGTATATGGTGCTCTCATCTAACTTTAAGAAGGAGCTATCTTACAGTATTTTTCAGTTCGTAATATTTAATGCTTCAACATCTTGCCACTGCAGTCTTCCAATTTTGCTTAGCTTAATAAACAAAAAAACATCGTTGTGAATTTACCTTTGAGAAAATGTCCGGGTGGCTCGTCTGTAAATGCCTTTTTAAATTCGTTGTGTTCTTGCCACGAATGATCGCTCCGCATGCTTCACACTTTGTTTTTTTTTCTTCATCGTCAAATGTGAAGTGAGCCCACAAGTCTCCCCTTCTTTTTCTCCCAGCTTTGGACATTTTGTCGCTCTTTAAATGCCGTCTTCCCGGGAGCTCAGTCAAATAAGTCAAGCTGTGATTGGTCTCTTCTCTCATGCAGTTTCGTCTGTCCCGTTTTGCCGATTGGTTCTTTTGTTCATGTCTCCCGTCTGCTGATTGGAGTTTCGTCACAGTCTGTTTTCGTTTCGTCCTTTATTCGTTGACGATAATGTCAATCAATTTAGTCATAGTTTTAGTCTCCACCAGTGACTCTTTTTCTAGTTTTCGTTTAGTTTTCGTCAGCAAAAAAATATTCGTGACAAAAATAATGACGAAAATATTTAGTCAACGAAATTAACACTGGTTCAGCAGCAGCGTCACGTTCTGCTTCATTCATTCTGATTGCAGCTTCTGCTGTGAGCTGCACAAAGAAGGAACGTGGAATGATTGCCGTTTTGAATGTGGACTTAGAAAAGCTTCAACTTGTTAATGAAGGAGACAATTTGTGTCAGATGATCAGGAAGAGTTTTTAATATTTTCCAGGATCCGTTTTGTTCTTTCTCCCATGACCAATGTTACTGCTTCCAGAAGCTCATAATGAGAAACATCGTGACTTTCCATTCTGTTCAGTAAAAAGGAAGAATCATCTCGTTCTTCCAGAAACGTCCTGTGTTTATCTTATACTCTGAATTTCTCCATTTTGACCATGAGGGTAACAGTCTGCACGCACATCAAATCTGTATCTATGTGTTCCGATAGTGGGCGTAACCCGCGCAGATGATTGGCGGTCATGTATGTGTCGGGAGTGGCCAAGAGCCACATGCGGCTCGCGAGCCGCGTGTTCGCCACCCCTGATTTAGAGAATAGGTTGAGACGGTTGAGTAATCCCTTAATGTGAGGTTTCACCTTTAAGAATTCACAAGTATGAATAAAATGCTTTACAATTACAATCAGTACATTAATCAGAAAGTCCAGATTTTTGTCAATTAATTGTAATGGAATTTTACTGTATTCCAATTTAAAGGGTTAATGATGATATTTTGGGATTGGAGCCAATTATGAAAAGAAAAAAAAAACTCTTTTTCATGCAAACAATCAAAGAAAAGATGTTTCACAGTTTCCACATCATTTCCACTAAAGACACAAACATCACTGTCCCAGTTAAAGCAAGAATGTAAAAAATTAATGGAAGGTAAATATAATTTAACGGGAATGCTCCAAAAATAGCTCTGCTCATATAGCAAATATATATATTGTGGCGATCTGGGGGTTAGCCCCGCCTTCAGCTTCTAAGACTCATGGGAAGTGGGGAATCTTGGTGTGTTAAATTGCTCACCATAAGTGAGGAAGCTGTGAGCAGACGTGAAATTAATGTTGGTTGGCTAGTGGTGGGTGTATACAAAATAAACAGACTGATATGATTGTCTGCTAACTTATGTGAGTGTCGTTCTTGACAAACCGGTGCTGTGCTTTGCATGGGGCACGGGGAGCAGATGCAGACATGTCCAGTGGGGCCGCCACCAAGTAAGAAGATGCAGGGTGCAGGGGTGTCCAATTCCAGGCCTAAAGGGCCGGTGTCCTACATGTTTTCCATTCAACTTGGCCTTGAAGCTCCTTATTGGCTAAACACACCTGATTCAGGTAATCAACACAGGATCAAAGACACACACAGGACATCACACACAGGACCAGAGACACACTCAGTACCAAAGACACACACACAGGACTAAAGACACACACAGGACCAGAGACACACACACAGGACCAGAGACACACTCAGTACCAAAGACACACACACAGGACCAGAGACACACACAGGACCAGAGACACGCACAGGACCAGAGACACACACACAGGACTAAAGACACACACAGGACCAGAGACACACACAGGACTAAAGACACACACAGGACCAGAGACACACACAGGACTAAAGACACACACAGGACCAGAGACACACACAGGACTAAAGACACACACAGGACCAGAGACACACACAGGACTAAAGACACACACATGACCAGAGACACACACAGGACTTCCCACACAGGAGCAGAGACACACACACAGGACCAAAGACACACACAGGACATGGCACACAGGACCAGAGACACACACAGGACATCACACACAGGACCAGAGACACACACAGGACATCACACACAGGACCAAAGACACACACAGAACATAACAGACAGGACCAGAGACACACACAGGACCAGAGACACACACAGGACCAGAGACACACACAGGACTTCACACACAGGAGCAGAGACACACACACAGGACCAAAGACACACACAGGACATGGCACACAGGACCAGAGACACACACAGGACATCACACACAGGACCAGAGACACACACAGGACATCACACACAGGACCAAAGACACACACAGAACATAACAGACAGGACCAGAGACACACACAGGACCAGAGACACACACAGGACCAGAGACACACACAGGACCAAAGACGCACACAGGAACAAAGACACAAACACAGGACCAGAGACACACACAGGAACAAAGACACACTCAGGACTTCACACACAGGACCAGAGACACACTCAGTACCAAAGACACACTCAGTACCAAAGACACACACAGGACCAGAGACACACACAGGACTTCACACACAGGACCAAAGACACACACGGGATCAAAGACACACACAGGATCAAAGACACACACAGTACCAAAGACACACACACAGGACCAGAGACACACACAGGATCAAAGACACACACAGGATCAAAGACACACACAGGACTTCACACACAGGACATCACACACAGGACATCACACACAGGACCAAAGACACACACAGGACTTCACACACAGGACCAGAGACACACACACAGGACCAAAGACACACACGCTGTGGCGCCCTTCATACCACTTAGTGCCCATGAAATGACGATTTTAATCGTGTTTCGGGCAGATACTCGTAGCAGTGTTTACAGCTAATACCCTAGGGCGGTTCAGTCAATTAACTCACCTGCTCAGCGTCCTATTTAAGCCAGGTGCGCAGGCGTTCATTCTCTTTCTTACCTTCAGCGCTCATTCTTCGCCGCAGCGCCGCATTCGTCACCAGTGCTCCAGTGCCCGCTGATCTCCTTCTCTTTGGCATCTTGGTGTATCCCCCCCTTCTTTTGGATAGTGATCCCACTTTTTCTGATGTGGGGGCTTTCGTTTCGCTTTCGTTTTATGGAAACCTAGCAAGTGTTCAGGTTGACGTGACTTGATCTGGACCTGTTAGCGCCTCGCTGTTCATCTTCTGGGCATCGGTGGCCTGGTTCCTCATGCGCCTTCAGGATTAGTATATTTTCTTCAGCTCCCCATGCTGACTCCACGATTTTCCTCCGAACGCGATAAACGGCTGAGGATGACTGTTATCGCTGATGGTCTCACTGTTCTGCCACTATGCCTCTGTGGCGTCTCTTGACATTCAGTTGGCGCTCGAAGTGTTTGTCGGTTTACTTTTCAGCTGTCGTGGCAGTCCTCATAATATCGAGTTTATTATCGGAAGCCCTGTACTGGATATTTGTCGGCAATGGGTGCCCTTCATTTTGCGAGTTATTGATGATTTCTTGGTGGCCAATTTTCCTCTGTAAAAAAAAAAAAAAAAAAATTCAACTTTGTCTATGCTGTATGGTCCTCCACCCTTCCGGATTTTTTTTCTTCTATGGTTCTGGATGGTTCATTGATGCTTGTGTCTCCCCATTATGTCATCTCTAGCTTTTGTGGAGCATGTCGTTTATTCGATTTGGTTGAATATGATTTGTCAATGATTGGGCCACCTGACATTTGCTGTGGCTTTGGTCCTATGGTCATCCGTACTTCTCGTGTTCTTGTTCTGGGTAGTTAGATCCTGGGCCTCATGTTCCTGTTCTGGATTTTTGTGTTTTGCGTTTGATCTTGCCCTCTCTATGCTTGGAGGGGTTTTGTTAGGATGACTGTCGTGTCTTCAGGCTCCCTCCACTTGTTCTTCTGAGTCTGCGCCTTCTGGTTTGGGGGAAAAGGATTTAAGAGTGGTTTGTGTTTGTCCGGCCTCCAGAATCTACAGCTCTGATGATTTTTAAGGGGTCGTCCGGTTATTTCATCCTTGGAGATTATATTAAGGCTGTTTCAATAGTGAATGATAATATTGTGTCATCGGTGGACTTGGTTAATGTTTAAATAACACCTTGAGCAATTTCTACCCTGACCGTAGGAAATATATCAATTGCGCTGTCAAGCTTAGTTTAAGAGTTAAATCTTGTGTCCACAAGTCAGTCTTCTATCTTCCTTGCTTAAGCAGATGACAGTCTGCTAGATGCTTCCCCATTTGGTGGCTTGCTATACTCCGCCTCTAAATGCTTAAGGTTCAGTCTAGCAAAAAATACTATCAAAACCTGTGATCCCTCATGGCTCTCAAGTTCTCTTTTTCAGTATCCAGACGCCCTTGGCTAATTATAATTTCAGTAGTCTGTACTTTGTTGTCCACCAATTTGAGAACCACTAATATCAAGTACAAAGCATCAAATCCAGCCAAGCTGCAATCCTTTGTTACGTGGGATGTTGACCTTCCTCATCTACAATCTCCTTGGCTACTCTTCCCATCACCTACTCCTCGATGGTGCGTCCCTCTGAAACTGTCAAAGGTTACTTTTCTTATCATTGGTGTCATGGCAACCGCCACCACGCCCCGCAGCGGCTGCTCATCAGGGTGAACTCTCCTCACCTGCTTATGTCAGTATATATTGCGGTCGCACCGCTCCGTCCCTTGCCGGAACGTCTAAGTGTTTTACTAAGACCACCAGCCTGCTCTCACGCTCTGTATTCCAGTCTGCCGCCCGTGTGCAAATCCGGATCTCCGCTCCTCGCTCTCAAGTCTGAGTTCCCTGGCTGCCTATCGTTACTCCTGCCGCTCTTGCTGAACCAAGCTTTCTCCTGAGTTGCTGTTATTGACTCACCGTTTGCTGGGACCACCTGTTCCTCATCGCCAAGCTCTGCCTCAAAACTCAGCCGTAAGACATCTCCTCTGCTCCACTCTGTTACGGACTTCCTCATTCAGGAATTGGCGTCCCGCCCCCTTCCATGAACACTGGACTCTGCTCTGTCTGTTACTCTCCCCTCACTCCTGGCCTCCCACAAGTCTGTCTCCACGCCCCCTGGTGTCAAGATTCTGCATAACATCCTGCCTGCTCTGACCCCCTTTTAATAAACTAAAGATCTCGTACTCCTTGGGTCTGTCATCTTTTGTTGGTCCTCAAGTCCTAGTTGTGACAATTGGAATATATAAAAATTGGTGTTAAGATTTCGTGCAGATTATATATTTCACTATCATTTCACTGTTGGAATTTGTAATTATGGTGGTTTCTAGGGTGCGATAAATCCACAATGGGACTTTTCCTTAACTATCTACTAAATTTCACTTTCTCAGATTTGTTCTTTAAAAGCACTGTTATTTCATTTATCTCAAGCATTTTGAAACTGATCAGTTTCTGGGTTATTTATATATTCTTGTCAAGTCTAATACTGCTTTGTTTTATCTATGCACCACATCCTGAGCCTGCGAACCCCTACGCCCCGATCGGCTTTTCCCTTTCCAGGAAGTGATGTCTCCCCTGCATTCCTTGATCTGGTGCTGCAACGATGACTGCTCGACGTACCTATTGCTGCACTGAAAGTGACGGGGCGGTGGACCTCCTCTGCATTCCAATGAAACTTCTGACTGAATTAATCAATCAATGTCAACAGCAGAATGAATGTAAATTCTTCGATTATAGATGTTAAAAGAAAATTATAGCCAGGTGGAAGCCTCAAAATTTAGGATTTTCTAAGCTGTATCATAGTATGCGCTGGAGCTCGAATTTGGTTCTTAAGCCAATTTGTAGTATGCCAATGAAGCATAGTAATTATGGGCGTTGAGCATAGTAATTATGGGCGTTGAACTCGTTCTTAATATTTGGATGGGGTCTCAATTAAATGATGTTCCTTGAGCGCTTATAATTGGTATGCCAATGGAGAAAAATTATGGCTATTAAGCTCGTTCGTTGTACTGTCATTGGGAGCTTCGAAATAATGGATGTACTTAAGCTCGTGTATTTATAGTTGCCAAAATGGAAGAAGTTTATGGTCATCAAGCTTGTTCTTAGTTTAATAGAAGTTGAATAATGGCTGTTAAGCATGTCATAATATGCCATCGGAAGCTTTGGATTGGATGTTAAGTTAGTGTATCATACGGGTTGTTTGGCGGTTTAAATTATAGTTCCGCACAGCGTTTTGCGGAAGTGAGCTTACGTTCTAAGATCAGGTATGAGTAATTTATGTTGGCTCCCCTTTTATTTCTTTCCCTCTCTCTTTCAGATAGTATGTTCCTCTAGTGGTCTCCACGAACGGGAGCGACCCTACGGTCAATGGTGCCGGGTCACACATAGCAGATCCACTAGATAGCATGTTCCCTTCGAGGCGCTGTACTCGAACGGGGGCGGCCCAAACGGTCAATGGTGCCGGGTCACACATAGCAGATCCACTAGATAGCATGTTCCCTTCGTGGCGCTGTACTCGAACGGGGGCGGCCCAAACGGTCAATGGTGCCGGGTCACACATAGCAGATCCACTAGATAGCATGTTCCCTTCGTGGCGCTGTACTCGAATGGGGGCGGCCCAAACGGTCAATGGTGCCGGGTCACACATAGCAGATCCACTAGATAGCATGTTCCCTTCGAGGCGCTGTACTCGAATGGGGGCGGCCCAAACGGTCAATGGTGCCAGGTCACACATAGCAGATCCACTAGATAGCATGTTCCCTTCGTGGCGCTGTACTCGAACGGGGGCGGCCCAACGGTCAATGGTGCCGGGTCAGACATAGCAGTCATACTGGGAAATGAAATGGAAATGGAATGCGGCCGAAAACACCCCATTTTATTACACACTGATTATACATACACATTTTTTCTTCTTCTGGATAATTAAGTGTTGGGGGATTTGTTACCCGAAAGTTTTATGGAAATCTCTCATGGAATTGAACGGAGCCTTATGCCAAACCAAAAGATGTGAATGCCAAACTATGTGGAAAATGTCAAATAAATATTTCTTACTGCAAGAGTTGTCTGACTGAAATGACGATTTTAATCGTGTTTCGGGCAGATACTCGTAGCAGTTTACAGCTAATACCCTAGGGCGGTTCAGTCAATTAACTCACCTGCTCAGCGTCCTATTTATGTCAGGTGCGCAGGCGTTCATTCTCTTTCTTACCTTCAGCGCTCATTCTTCGCCCCACCCTCCTCCCCGGCTTCCACCTGTGGGCTCCGTAGGGGGGGTTTTGTTACCCGAAAGTTTTATGGAAATCTCTCATGGAATTGAACGGAGCCTTATGCCAAACCAAAAGTTGTGAATGCCAAACTATGTGGAAAATGTCAAATAAATATTTCTTACTGCAAGAGTTGTCTGACTGAAATAGCCCTCAGTGTCAAAAAGGTTGGTGCCCCCTGATCTACCTACATACCCACAAACCCTCCCACCCACCTACATACTTATGCACCGACATATCTACCTACCCACCTACTCAACTACCAACCTTACTACCCAACTATCTACCTACCTACCTACCATTCTACCCAATTAGTTACCCACGTAACTACCCACCTGACCTCCAATCCCCATGTGGGGGTGGTTGGATGTGGACTATACTCCTGCTTTTATAACACTGAGATCAGGTCAGTGATTGTTCAGGGGGCACATTAGTTTTTATGCAAAATTTTAAAAAACTGTTTCTCCCAAATCTCCAAACTTTCACCAAACTGTTTCCAGATTGACCGAACGTAACTCTCCATCAAAATCCCACATTTTGAATTCAGCCTGAAGGATTCATGTTGCCAGTGACAGTTTTTTATATGGGCGAGGCGGGCGGTGTCCCAGGGCAGCACTTCATGGGGGGCGGCATTTTCAGTGCACGCAGCAGTACACACAAAGACACACCTGTATCAAAGAGGGCTCTTTCAGCTTTTATTTTGATGTACCTTCTGCAGCCAGTAATTAGCGCATTTATTTTTGACACATCTGACACTGAACATTGCACCCATCTCTTCATCCTCTCCCCTCTCCACACTTATGGTACAAAAGAAATAAATAAATAAAAGGATGAAATAACTTAAGAGTGAAACAACATAAAACAGCCACATGAAAAGGAGTTAGGCAGAAGAGAAACCCGTGCTCAACCCAATTTTGACCACAGCAGGCAAAGGGGATTATTTCCCACAATATCACGCTGCGACACAGCAGACCCGACGTGCACGTGACCACCGCCCTCTGCTGCAAGACACCTCTTCGCGGTAGTCTTTGGAACAGAAGTAAAAAAATTCGAGAGGGGGTTCAACTCACCAGTATCTGGTTGAATCACACACAAACAGGTAATTGTGAGTCTTTTTCAGTCCAACAATCAACTCTAGGCTGCAGCTGCACCTGCTGCCACGTATGTCAGAAGGAAGGGGAGGGTGGCGCATCTGTAAGGATCATCATGTGCTGTTGGATCATTCAGCAGCTCATGTTAGTAATGTCATTATTTACTATTGTAGATATTTTTATTATTCCTATGCAACTGTTTTCTTCCTGTTTCTGTCTCTGAAGCATAACCTTTAAGACAACTCTATAACCATAGGATAGTGCACATGAGTCTGCTTCTGATACAGAGCAACTTTCATACACTTGGTCTAAGGTGTTGGTGCCTATCAAAAGTTCAGATGTTGTGTCGTCACACGTGTCTGGAACAACTAAAGCAAGACTGTTTACTTTTACTTCTGAACTAAAGCAATCTTTTGGGAAAGTGATGTCAATGCTTATGAATCCTAGATGAGGCACTGTTTGTCCGTTTGCAGCCTCAACCTTCAATAGCTCATCAAGAGGCTGAATGTCTAAATGTAAAAGATTTTTCTCATAGAATGGCTGCGAAACAGTTGTGACTTGTGATCCTGTGTCAAGCAAGCAGTTGACTTTTTGGTTTTCAACTAGTAACTCTGCTGTGTACTTTGCTCCAACCAGACCCTTAAGGGTTTTTGGTCGGGTCAATTTAGAATGAACAAAGACATTTTTTCCTTTGTTTTTTTTCTTTTTGAAAGTGGGACTGGTAACAGCACTTTTAGCTCTTGTGCGTCCCTTAACAAGGGCCGACTCTAGTTTAAAGTCAGAGTGCAGTCCTGTCCATGTTGACTATCCCACACAGACTGTTTTTCTCTTAGCTGCTTTTTCTTGGCAGCGACTAAGGCTGGATTGGGATTATTTGAGCAGGTGGATGCTATGTGACCATCTTCGCCACATTGGAAACAATACCATGGTTTTGGTCTGACACTGAAAGCTTGGCTTGTGACAGAGTTTTTCTCTGATGGTTTGGGCTTAATTGGGGTTTTCACACTGGCTTTAGCAACTTTAGCTTTCTTCTCAGTTTGGGAGGTCAAATTTATAGGCTGGTTCTTAAGATCAGTGACTTGTTTCTTTAATTCTGCTACACTACTATCCTGAGGTGACAGTTCCCGTCGATGTCGTGGTGATTCTAATCTGGTAAATCGACTCTGAAGATCAGAAACCTGCTTTTTCATTTCACTTATATCAACTTCAACAGATGTGTCTTGTGCAACAGAACTTGCACTAACAACATTTGAGCTTACATTTTGTCTGGACGTGCCAAGATGTTTCTCATTTTATTTTCCTTTGCAATGTGTCTATCCTCTTCGGTTCGCAACTGCAACAACAACTCAGAAAAGGAAGGAGGGTTATTTCTCTTTCTTTCAAGTTGAAGATCGGCTATCAACGCATCATTCCAACAACCTCTACAGAACTGACGTAGAAGATGCCTGTCCGCTTCACTTGGTAAAATACCACCCTGTTTTTGCACTTTTGTGATCACTGTTTGTAGTCGCTGCAAATACTGCGACGGTTTCTCTCCATGGTTCTGAAGTGTGTTAAGGAATTTAGCAAAAAGCTCATCACCATCCTCTACCACTCCAAAAGCAGACTCTAACAACTCAAGGTAAGCTGAAGGTGAAGCCTGGGGTCCTAGATGTTTTACAACGTCAGCTGCTGGTGACAACAAACTATCAAGAATCTTTCTTGAACGTTGCAAATCTGAGAAAGAACTGTCCTGCTGTATGAGTTCCACACTCGTTCTCCATGACTCAAAATCAGTTTCATGACTAGGACAGGGGACTCTCCCAGAAAAACTTCTAATCTTTTTTTTTTTTTTTCTTTTTTTTTTTCAGAAACATAATTTATTTGAGGTACCAGAACAAATTTCCCAGGTGTGGGATCAATAAAGTTTTTCTGATTTTTTTTTTCTTTTTTTAACTTGTCCTGTCCAACAGCTGGGCAAACAGATGAGAGCTGAAGGCCTCTTGTGTTGGACATGTTTTACTTTAACAACAGGAGTTATTAATCTATCAGACAAACCAGAGGAATGTCTGAATAAACCCCTTTTGGAGTTCAGGACAAACTTTATTAAATTCCATCATGTTTGAAAATCTTTGGTGCTGGACCGGACGGAAAAGGAAAGGAGGGAAGAAGAGAGAGGGATGTTAGAGAGGGGGGGGGGGGGGGAATAGGAGGGTGATAATAGGAGGGGGGGGGGTAGAACCATGAAGCAGCATAAAGCAACAACTTTACTGGATGTTTATCATTACGGTGAGGTTCAAGTGTAATACAAATCTCAAAGGGCGGGGCCTGTCCACACACACATTCAGATGTTATAAACACACCTGTTAACTGTAAAGATGTCCACATGTCAACATGAACACAAAACATGTACACAATACAGATATTTTTCACACACACATACTTATGCCTTTAAACCAACTGGTGTGAAATATTTCATTCATTCAATCCTGCAAATTATTAGTATAAAGGTGAGCTAACACCTGTGTTCAGGTGAGTGTTTATGTTCTTCTAAATGGATGATGGAATGTTAAAAGAAGGAGGGAGGGCGACCAGCCACCCCCACAACAAGACCCCTGCCACAGCAGCAGCGACAGCCAGAACCCCCAACGCCACTCGGCAGCAGGCAGAGAACCACCGCCCCCCGGGCGACCACATCCGCCACCCAGGCCAGGGCCAGCAGGACCACCACGAGGCCCCCAAAGTCAGAGAGCAGGGAGGCATGGGGGGAAGAGAGCGCCGCCCCAGCCCAACCAAGGGAGCAGCCCCCCGCCGCGCCGGGAGGGCCCAACGCAGGGCCCCACCCGAGAAGAGTGCCCACAGCCCCAGACGAGCACCTCATCACCACCCAGGAGTTCTGGGTATCCCCCCGCCCCAACCCCAAGTACGAGCCAGGACCCCCCAAGAGAGACCCACTCCGCGCTCCAGGCAGCCACCCACCCGGCCTACGGTTGGTCCAGGAAGGAGCAAGGCAGGGGACAGCCGACCCCACCCAGGAGGGGGGCACCCCAGAGAAAAGGGGGGCCCGCAAGGGGTGTTGTTAACATGGCCCCACCAGGCTCGGCCACAGTTGGAATGTGGGCGGGGGCCCAGCGCCCAGGGGCAAAAACCCGAACCCACCCCACAGGGAAACGGACACCCCCGGCTCAGGTGTAATGTGAACCCCCTCCCTGCACGGAGAGAGCCCCGCTCTAATCTTGAAGCTTCTAATCTTGAAGGAAACACTTAGCTGGGAAGCTGAAGTCTCATTTCTGACTATGTGCTCAACAATCATGCGCTGCACTTCTGGAGGATTGACAAAGCCTGCAGCTTTTTCTTGGACACCTTCTCTTGTGTGAAAAGTGAAAGAATTTGGTTCTTTTCCACTAGTGGACACAGGTTCTGGTGTAACTACACCAGCAGGGGCAACCGGAGGGAAAACCTGAGGGTCTGCCTGCGACTGTGGATCAGATTCACTCTGTCTCTGTGCAGTACATGGTTTTTCTGGCTGTCCTGCACCTGCTGTAGCGGAAGATTCACAAATGGACAGCTGATCTTTCAGAATTTCTTCAAATGACTTGCCAGTTATTTTAGAAAGTCGTTGGAGTTCACTCATGAATCCATCAGTAGCACTACGAGCAGCAACTGGTAAGTATTCAGCAGAGAGTGCTCTGACATGACTCGGAGATTCAAAGGTGTCTGGAAGCACAGGGCTAAGGGTGCAAACAGCAGAACCACTTTCATATTCAACAATAACATGTTTGTGGTACTGGGATAGAGGATCATCAATCCAGATTGTTCTAGCAATGCGTCCATATTTAATTAAGAACTCTGTTAGTTCTTCATCCATTTCAGTTTCAGTAAGGCCCCTCACAATTAGAGAGTTAGACACCTTCACATTTTCAGTCTCAACCACATCCATTTCTTCTCTCGTTATTTTAGTCAATGTCTAAAGTGGTCTTTTTACTTATTTTATTTATTTTATTTTATTTTATTTTTACTAACTGTTATTACTTTAACTGCTCCTGGCTGGCTCGCCAAGAATGTAGCACCTAAAATGCTGAGTTGGACCAGAATAGTTCTAGGTTCAGAGGAGCAGTTGAAAAGACTAAATTAAATAAATAACCACAGACCACAATTGTGATTTTTTAAGTTTGAACTTATTTATAAATGGATGGGAATTAACAAAAACACTTTCAAATAATTCCAGAACATGAACAATTAAACCTGATAACCCAAATAAAATTTGTGTAAAATGAAAATTGGTTAACCCCGGGGTTGGTCAAATTTTACCTTGCAAGGTTTTCAGAAAAAATACCCTAGTTCAATGAACCTTAATGTTCCAATTTTAAACTCAATATACCAGGTTGGTCTACAAAAAATAATACAATAAAAATATATAAAATTCTTTTAATTAAAACAAAATAAAAAAAAAAAGAAATACAAGTCTGTTCCGTCCTTGGGCAGTTGTTTTAGATCCAGGTGATTGGGCACCTGTGGAGTTAAGGTAGTCACTCTCCTACCACAATTGAACGCAGTGTTCAATTCCTCCTTTGAGGCAATCAGAGTTCCAGGGCTCTTTTAAGGTTGCTTCTGTTCAGACTCCAGTTGGGTGGCTCGCCATCACCATCCTTCCGTCATTTGCTGCGGTGTGTGGAAACAGGGCACTCGCGACGGTGGTGAATTCACACAAATGCAAAAAAACCCTGACTAAGTCCTTTGTAAATGTGAAACAAAACAAAAACGTGTTATCTGGGAGGCAATATGTTGAAGATAGCCGTCTTTCTTTCAAGAGAAAACATAAAAGAACGGGAACAACTCGCTCACGTTCTCTCAACAGTCTGAGGTCCAGCTCACAGATCTCACATCTCTCTTATCCCTCCACGCATGTTCGTCTGTGCTTCCCAAACTACAGCGCCATCTACAGGATAAAAAAACATATCTCCCAAGTTTTAGTAACCTGGGTTACACACACACAGGAAGGTCACACACCAAGAAATGAATTCATTGCTAAAAATGATGCAGGAGTCCAGCTTTAAAAAATGATAAGAGAGCAAAGAAAACAGAATTATTGATTTGTAATTTCTTACTATTAATATTTCCAGGCTGTGTTTGTTTTGTTCTGCAGCATCTTCATATTTGTATAATTTTGACAGAATATGTTTTTATGGAGAGCAAAATATTATAATGTTTAAAGTTTAACTTGAGATATTCTGGATTAATGTTCCTGTTTTTATTCATATTTATGTTCAAAAAGTTCAGTAATAAAGGTTTAAAAGGTTTAAAAGTTTAGCTTTAGTGTGTTCAGTAAAACCTAAAGAGTGTTTTTAATTTAGGCCCCTGTAGGACTGAGTCTGACCCCCCTGTATTACGAGTTCATAACATTCATGCATTTTTGTGTAAAATGGCTAAATAGAGGGCAGGGAACTCAAAAGGATGTTGTCAAATTTTGTATGTGTGCGGTGGGGGGGGGCGCTGGTGGGGTTACTCGCGCAGGGAGTAAGTTAGTGTAGAACCGCCACTGCATGTCGCTGTCAACCCTACGGCACACAGTCAATGGGCACCACCACACCATTTCATGAATCAGTCACATGGTACAGCCGGGCAGTAAAGCCTTAGCGCCTGTCCTAAAAGAAGCAAGTCTCAATACATGCTTCACGGAAACTCCTCCTCCACTACTCGACACACGCATCACAGCCTCCATACAGAATGTCTCATCACTAGTGAACTCTGTATAGCCATTCCAGTCATTGCTTGGCAAGTAAAACTCTAAAAGATACAATTTTGAGTCTTGAGTGTTGTGGAATCTGTGTTGTCGTTCTTCCATCCATCCATCTTCTTCCGCTCATCCTGGACTGGGTTATGGGGGCAGCAGTCTAAGCCAAGATGCCCAGACTTGGAACAGTCTTCCTTCCTCCTTCAAAGAACTTTCACAAACTCGGTTTAAAAAAGCTCTAAAAAGCTTTCTTCTTAACAATAGTACTTTTCCATATGGCAAATTTTTAGTTTGATAAAAGAATGTAAGTGCATGAATTGAATATGTATAGATTTTGTATGTATTGTATTTACTGAACGGTATTGTTTTTTAGCTTATAGACTCATTATGGGGGTTGCCACATGTTAAGCCCCCAGCAGGTTTTTCTCAACCATCCATCACATCGACATTGTTGTACATTGTTTTTTTTTATTTACTTTTTTTGATATGTGATAAACTAAATGAAATAAATAAATAAAACTTCCCTCACCCCCCCCCCCCCCCCCCCCATTTCCTCCAGCTCCTCTGGGGGGACTCCGAGGTGTTCCCAGACCAGCAGAGAGACGTGTTTGTGTTTGGCGGCTATTTGCACTACATCTCCCATGATGCATTGGGTTAAAGTGACAGTGTCTCAGCGTACAATGAGTCTTCCTTGTTGAACATCTTGAAACCATAATGAACACACATCAAACAGTTTTAAAATCTTCTAACTTAACTTTTAAAAAAACAGCTGCAGCTTCCATCTTTTTCTGCCACAATTATCACAAAAATGCACGAGAGATTCTGGAGGGACTGGAGATCAGTACAGACTATGAGTTTCTCCTTTTTTTTTAATGTTTTAATGCTGGTGTGCCGCGGGATTTTTGTCAAGTGTGGCGTGGCTCAGAAAAGGTTGAAGACACTGCACTAATAATCTTTATTACTCGTCAAACATTCGGTCTAATGTCAGTTTGAATCTATTTCTGCTCCCATTTAGATCACCCCAGTGTAAAGTCAAGTAACATAACCTGAAATTATTGTAGCTGTGGATCATAGTTACGATGCCTGACCAATCTTTCCACTATTGACGAAAAGACACAGGATTTCTCCTTGAAAGGCAGAATCTTCCTTTCATTCAGATGCTGGAGGCTCATCCTTTCATCTGCTGCTCCATCTCTCCATGTCCATTTCTGCAGCATAACCCTGGTGCTATCCTATGACCCCACCCTTACATTGATGTGTTATCCCTAAAGTCTAAGGGGCAATTCGATTGGCTGAAAGCGAGCACGCCTGCCTTGCTAATGAGTTTGATTGACAGATTCATTAGCCAATAGTGACATTAGTTGACCTGCAGCATGAAGGCAGTCTCAATATTCACCACAGAGAAATCTCTCACAAATGTGGGGAGATTCACAAATGAGAGCGGGGTTGTGAATGCACATTCTAAAATGTGTTCAATCTGTGAGTTCATGTTACGAGTGTTCCTAAAAAGGATGTTTGTGACGCTATTGTGCATTTCTGAAAAATGTATTGTTTTTGTGAAACACGGCGTGAGAGAAACATGTAGTGTGCATGTGTGAAACACGTGTGTGTTTGTGAAACACGTGTGCATTTTCAAATTAACCCTTGTTCTATCCTAGACACTCTAACATTGGGAGTGGGGTCATCTAGACCCACTAGACAGTGGGGTCATCTAGACCCACTAGACAGAGCTCTGAACCTTTGTTCTTCAATGATTTGTGATCTTCACTGGTGTCCATGGATTACATGAAATCCTCTCCACCTTTATCCACCTTTGTCATGGTAGGAGAACACCTCAATGGAAGGGGGGGGTTGTAGGACAGCACAAGATGCACGTTTGTGTAAAATTAAAGCCGTGAATCAGAGTTTATGTATTTGTGGAACAGGTTGTGTGCATTTCTGATTTCTGAGACTGACTTAGATCCACCTAGTTCAGTTCATCCTCGCTCAATCGGGTTCTGACCAGGTTTCTTTGTTGCCTCCAAAATCGTCCAAATTTCAGGATCACCCTTAAAACTCTTCCTTGGAATCTGCTGGACTATAACTGGATTATAGCAATTCTAAATATTACTATTTTGCTTGTTTTAATGTTATCTTTTATTTGTGGTGCATCCTTTAGAGTTAATGAGTATGGTAAATGGTTTATGTCGTGTACTTCCTTGAAGGTCCAAAGTGCTTCACAGTCACATTCACTCAAACTCAACACGCTTTAATGAAGTTTATTGGGTGTTTTCTTCAGCAGGTTTCCATGCGCCACATCTACATCGATATATTCCACCAAGCTGCAGTGTCACAGTTTAATCCTAACATTTGAATAAAGACTATGTCCTGTATGGTTACTTCATATGCAAGGAGCCCCAGCAGAGGCTTTGGTTAGAGCGGAGTCTGGAGGATGCTGATGCAGAGAGCTGGATCCTCTCACCTGTTTACAGAAAAATACAAGCAATCCATTTCCCCATGAGAGCATTTGGAAACCAAAAGTGTGGATTCACAAAGACCAACGAGCATCTGTGGTGGTCTTCAGCATTGACCAGAGGTGATGGTGAGGAAGAGCAAAACAACCAGCTCTACATATCTCAGGTGCAGATGGAGGCTAGAAGGTGATTAGGTGCACGCTATAAACTGCAGATTGTGTGGTTACAGCCAGTGTCAGAGAAATACACATTTCTTATTTCATAAAATCCTGTCCTGCAGATAGAAATAAGACAGCATTAGTTTTGGTGGTTTGTTTGGTTTCACTAACATCAGATTCAAAGAATGAACATGGCCGTCAGCAGCCAGGAAGGTCAGTGTTGATTTAAATGCACAAGAACCATCGGAGACACTGACAAACACAGCTACAAGCACAGCCTACACAACAGCGCCGCTACTCAGCCGTCGCTGCAGACACTACAGGGAACCGCCATGGCAGCCCTTCAGCACTCTCCTCGCCGCTGAAGGCTCGCTCCAGCGTCCACACAGGTGTATTTACAGCCTCCCTAGAAGCAGGGCTGAGAGAAAAACCAAAGGAAGTTTGACACATGAGGAGCTGGTGTCATCAGAAACAACCAAACCCAACTTTTACTTATTTGTCCTAATTCCCTTCCTTCTTTTTAATGAGGAACGTGCAAGAATGTCCACTGAGGACAAAACACTGAGATTCCAAGAAATCTGGTCTCTATTTCCTGATGATGTGTCAGAAAGCAGGTTTGTGAGGTTGCAGGTGAGATCAGGTCCAGAGCAGCTGTTCTCTTTTCAGAAGATGACTGCTGCTCTGGCTTTTCCTTCCTCTCTTTCTCCGGGCTCTCATCTACAGCTGCCAGAGGAAAGAAAACATCAAAATGAAGAAGGTTCTGGTAACGACAGCCATCAGACTGGAACTCCACCTGTCTACTGGATGTCCAGCTTGCCCGGTCCGACGCTCGGGATGAGCTGCGAGGACTCCGAGGCGGCGCTGTAGGCCTGGATCAGCAGGTTCTTGTTGAGGTCTCCGACCCCGCTGCCAGCTTGCAGTTTAGGGTACGGCAGTGTTTTTTCTCCCTGACGCTGTCCTCGATCCAGCAAGTCCCGATCCATCAGCTGCTCCAGGACACAGCCGTCTGGTCCCTCGGCGACCGGGGAAAACTCTTGAGCGCTGGCCGGCTCGTCCCTGGAGACGGGGCTGACGCAGACGGAGCGAGAAGTCAAAGCTCTGAGGTCTGAGACACAGAACTCTGCAGAAATGTGAGCTTGTTGTGTCATATACATTAAACTAACGTGCTTTTAGTTTGGAGCCATATTCATTCATGTTTAGAATTTGACAAAGTTCCAACATAAAAAAAACAGAAATATGAATTTATGAAATGAAAAAAAATTCTCAACAGATAAACTGATAATTTTAGATTATGGATCATACAATAAACAAGAAACTTTTAATCCTAAACTCAAAACCAAACTTTCAGATTAAATATAATTTCAAACAAACCTGTAGAATATTTTAGAATATCCGTTGTGTTTAGTCAACTGTTCCTGAATAAGTGTCATTTTATGAAACCCTCTCCATCGGACGGCGTGTTAGAGCTCGTCTGGAGGTGACGGCGTGTTAGAGCTCGCCTGGAGGTGAGGGCATGTTAGAGCTCGTCTGGAGGTGACGGCGTGTTAGAGCTCGTCTGGAGGTGACGGCGTGTTAGCGCTCGCCTGGAGGTGAGGGCATGTTAGAGCTCGTCTGGAGGTGACGGCGTGTTAGCGCTCGCCTGGAGGTGAGGGCATGTTAGAGCTCGTCTGGAGGTGACGGCGTGTTAGAGCTCGTCTGGAGGTGACGGCGTGTTAGAGCTCGTCTGGAGGTGACGGCGTGTTAGAGCTCGTCTGGAGGTGACGGGGTGTTAGAGCTCGTCTGGAGGTGACGGCGTGTTAGCGCTCGCCTGGAGGTGAGGGCATGTTAGAGCTCGTCTGGAGGGAGGGTTAGCCGTCTGGAGTGACGGCGTGTTAGAGCTCGTCTGGAGGTGACGGCGTGTTAGAGCTCGTCTTGGAGGTGACGGCGTGTTAGAGCTCGTTTGGAGGTGACGGCGTGTTAGAGCTCGTCTGGAGGTGACGGCATGTTAGAGCTCGTCTGGAGGTGACGGCGTGTTAGAGCTCGTCTGGAGGTGACGGCGTGTTAGAGCTCGTCTGGAGGTGACGGCGTGTTAGAGCTCGTCTGGAGGTGAGGGCGTGTTAGAGCTCGTCTGGAGGTGACAGCGTGTTAGAGCTCGTCTGGAGGTGACGGCGTGTTAAAGCTCGTCTGGAGGTGACGGCGTGTTAGCGCTCGTCTGGAGGTGACGCCGTGTTAGAGTTCGTCTGGAGGTGACGGCGTGTTAGAGCTCGTCTGGAGGTGACGGCGTGTTAGCGCTCGTCTGGAGGTGACGGCGTGTTAGAGCTCGTCTGGAGGTGACGGCGTGTTAGAGCTCGTCTGGAGGTGACGGCGTGTTAGAGCTCGTCTGGAGGTGACGGCGTGTTAGAGCTCGTCTGGATGTGACGGCGTGTTAGAGCTCGTCTGGAGGTGACAGCGTGTTAGAGCTCGTCTGGAGGTGACGGTGTTAGAGCTCGTCTGGAGGTGACGGCGTGTTAGAGCTCGTCTGGATGTGACGGCGTGTTAGAGCTCGTCTGGAGGTGACAGCGTGTTAGAGCTCGTCTGGAGGTGACGGCGTGTTAGAGCTCGTCTGGAGGGGTTAGAGCTCGTCTGGAGGTGACGGCGTGTTAGAGCTCGTCTGGATGTGACGGCGTGTTAGAGCTCGTCTGGAGGTGACAGCGTGTTAGAGCTCGTCTGGAGGTGACGGCGTGTTAGAGCTCGTCTGGAGGTGACGGCGTTTTAAAGCTCGTCTGGATGTGACGGCGTGTTAGAGCTCGTCTGGAGGTGACGGCGTGTTAGAGCTCGTCTGGAGGTGACGGCGTGTTAGAGCTCGTCTGGATGTGACGGCGTGTTAGAGCCCGTCTGGAGGTGACGGCGTGTTAGAGCTCGCCTGGAGGTGAGGGCATGTTAGAGCTCGTCTGGAGGTGACGGCGTGTTAGAGCTCGTCTGGAGGTGACGGCGTGTTAGCGCTCGCCTGGAGGTGAGGGCATGTTAGAGCTCGTCTGGAGGTGACGGCGTGTTAGAGCTCGTCTGGAGGTGACGGCGTGTTAGAGCTCGTCTGGAGGTGACGGCGTGTTAGAGCTCGTCTGGAGGTGACGGCGTGTTAGAGCTCGTCTGGATGTGACGGCGTGTTAGAGCTCGTCTGGAGGTGACAGCGTGTTAGAGCTCGTCTGGAGGTGACGGTGTGTTAGAGCTCGTCTGGAGGTGACGGCGTGTTAGAGCTCGTCTGGATGTGACGGCGTGTTAGAGCTCGTCTGGAGGTGATGGCGTGTTAGAGCTCGTCTGGAGGTGACGGCGTGTTAGAGCTCGTCTGGAGGTGACGGCGTTTTAAAGCTCGTCTGGAGGTGACGGCGTGTTAGAGCTCGTCTGGAGGTGATGGCGTGTTAGAGCTCGCCTGGAGGTGAGGGCATGTTAGAGCTCGTCTGGAGGTGACGGCGTGTTAGAGCTCGTCTGGAGGTGACGGCGTGTTAGCGCTCGCCTGGAGGTGAGGGCATGTTAGAGCTCGTCTGGAGGTGACGGCGTGTTAGAGCTCGTCTGGAGGTGACGGCGTGTTAGAGCTCGTCTGGAGGTGACGGCGTGTTAGAGCTCGTCTGGAGGTGACGGCGTGTTAGAGCTCGTCTGGAGGTGACGGGTGTTAGAGCTCGTCTGGAGGTGACGGCGTGTTAGAGCTCGTCTGGAGGTGACGGCGTGTTAGAGCTCGTCTGGAGGTGACGGCGTGTTAGAGCTCGTCTTGATGTGACGGCGTGTTAGAGCTCGTCTGGAGGTGACAGCGTGTTAGAGCTCGTCTGGAGGTGACGGTGTGTTAGAGCTCGTCTGGAGGTGACGGCGTGTTAGAGCTCGTCTGGATGTGACGGCGTGTTAGAGCTCGTCTGGAGGTGATGGCGTGTTAGAGCTCGTCTGGAGGTGACGGCGTGTTAGAGCTCGTCTGGAGGTGACGGCGTTTTAAAGCTCGTCTGGAGGTGACGGTGTGTTAGAGCTCGTCTGGAGGTGATGGCGTGTTAGAGCTCGCCTGGAGGTGAGGGCATGTTAGAGCTCGTCTGGAGGTGACGGCGTGTTAGAGCTCGTCTGGAGGTGACGGCGTGTTAGCGCTCGCCTGGAGGTGAGGGCATGTTAGAGCTCGTCTGGAGGTGACGGCGTGTTAGAGCTCGTCTGGAGGTGACGGCGTGTTAGAGCTCGTCTGGAGGTGACGGCGTGTTAGAGCTCGTCTGGAGGTGACGGCGTGTTAGAGCTCGTCTGGAGGTGACGGGGTGTTAGAGCTCGTCTGGAGGTGACGGCGTGTTAGCGCTCGCCTGGAGGTGAGGGCATGTTAGAGCTCGTCTGGAGGTGACGGCGTGTTAGAGCTCGTCTGGATGTGACGGCGTGTTAGAGCTCGTCTGGAGGTGACAGCGTGTTAGAGCTCGTCTGGAGGTGACGGTGTGTTAGAGCTCGTCTGGAGGTGACGGCGTGTTAGAGCTCGTCTGGATGTGACGGCGTGTTAGAGCTCGTCTGGAGGTGACAGCGTGTTAGAGCTCGTCTGGAGGTGACGGCGTGTTAGAGCTCGTCTGGAGGTGACGGGCGTTTTAAAAGCTCGTCTGGATGTGACGGCGTGTTAGAGCTCGTCTGGAGGTGACGGCGTGTTAGAGCTCGTCTGGAGGTGACGGCGTGTTAGAGCTCGTCTGGATGTGACGGCGTGTTAGAGCCCGTCTGGAGGTGACGGCGTGTTAGAGCTCGCCTGGAGGTGAGGGCATGTTAGAGCTCGTCTGGAGGTGACGGCGTGTTAGAGCTCGTCTGGAGGTGACGGCGTGTTAGCGCTCGCCTGGAGGTGAGGGCATGTTAGAGCTCGTCTGGAGGTGACGGCGTGTTAGCGCTCGCCTGGAGGTGAGGGCATGTTAGAGCTCGTCTGGAGGTGACGGCGTGTTAGAGCTCGTCTGGAGGTGACGGCGTGTTAGAGCTCGTCTGGAGGTGACGGCGTGTTAGAGCTCGTCTGGAGGTGACAGCGTGTTAGAGCTCGTCTGGAGGTGACGGGGTGTTAGAGCTCGTCTGGAGGTGACGGCGTGTTAGAGCTCGTCTGGATGTGACGGCGTGTTAGAGCTCGTCTGGAGGTGACAGCGTGTTAGAGCTCGTCTGGAGGTGACGGCGTGTTAGAGCTCGTCTGGAGGTGACGGCGTTTTAAAGCTCGTCTGGATGTGACGGCGTGTTAGAGCTCGTCTGGAGGTGACGGCGTGTTAGAGCTCGTCTGGAGGTGACGGCGTGTTAGAGCTCGTCTGGATGTGACGGCGTGTTAGAGCCCGTCTGGAGGTGACGGCGTGTTAGAGCTCGTCTGGAGGTGACGGCGTATTAGAGCTCGTCTGGATGTGACGGCGTGTTAAAGCTCGTCTGGAGGTGATGGCGTGTTAGAGCTCGTCTGGATGTGACGCCGTGTTAGAGCTCGTCTGGGGGTGACGGCGTGTTAGCGCTCGTCTGGAGGTGACGGCGTGTTAGCGCTCGTCTGGAGGTGACGGCGTGTTAGAGCTCGTCTGGAGGTGATGGCGTGTTAGAGCTCGTCTGGATGTGACGGCGTGTTAGAGCTCGTCTGGAGGTGACGGCGTGTTAGAGCTCGTCTGGAGGTGATGGCGTGTTAGAGCTCGTCTGGAGGTGATGGCGTGTTAGAGCTTGCCTGGAGGTGAGGGCATGTTAGAGCTCGTCTGGATGTGACGGCGTGTTAGAGCTCGTCTGGAGGTGACGGCATGTTAGAGCTCGTCTGGAGGTGACCGCGTGTTAGAGCTCGTCTGGAGGTGACGGCGTGTTAGAGCTCGTCTGGAGGTGACGGCGTGTTAGAGCTCGTCTGGATGTGACGGCATGTTAGAGCTCGTCTGGAGGTGACGGCGTGTTAGAGCTCGCCTGGAGGTGACGGCGTGTTAGAGCTCGTCTGGAGGTGACGGCGTGTTAGAGCTAGTCTGGAGGTGACGGTGTGTTAGCGCTCGTCTGGAGGTGACGGCGTGTTAGAGCTCGTCTGGATGTGACGGCGTGTTAGAGCTCGCCTGGAGGTGAGGGCATGTTAGAGCTCGTCTGGATGTGACGGCGTGTTAGAGCTCGTCTGGATGTGACGGCGTGTTAGAGCTCGTCTGGAGGTTACGGCGTGTTAGAGCCCGTCTGGAGGTGACGGCGTGTTAGCGCTCGTCTGGAGGTGACGGCGTGTTAGAGCTCGTCTGGAGGTGATGGCGTGTTAGAGCTCGTCTGGATGTGACGGCGTGTTAGAGCTCGTCTGGAGGTGACGGCGTGTTAGAGCTTGCCTGGAGGTGACGGCGTGTTAGAGCTCGTCTGGAGGTGACGGCGTGTTAGAGCTCGTCTGGAGGTGACGGCGTGTTAGAGCTCGTCTGGATGTGACGGCGTGTTAGAGCCCGTCTGGAGGTGACGGCGTGTTAGAGCTCGTCTGGATGTGACGGCGTGTTAGAGCTCGTCTGGAGGTGATGGCGTGTTAGAGCTCGTCTGGAGGTGACGGCGTGTTAGAGCTCGTCTGGAGGTGATGGCGTGTTAGAGCTCGTCTGGAGGTGATGGCGTGTTAGAGCTTGCCTGGAGGTGAGGGCATGTTAGAGCTCGTCTGGATGTGACGGCGTGTTAGAGCTCGTCTGGAGGTGACGGCATGTAGAGCTCGTCTGGAGGTGACCGCGTGTTAGAGCTCGTCTGGAGTGACGCGTGTTAGAGCTCGTCTGGAGGTGACGGCGTGTTAGAGCTCGTCTGGATGTGACGGCTTGTTAGAGCTCGTCTGGAGGTGACGGCGTGTTAGAGCTCGGCTGGAGGTGACGGCGTGTTAGAGCTCGTCTGGGAGGTGACGGCGTGTTAGAGCTAGTCTGGAGGTGACGGTGTGTTAGCGCTCGTCTGGAGGTGACGGCGTGTTAGAGCTCGTCTGGATGTGACGGCGTGTTAGAGCTCGCCTGGAGGTGAGGGCATGTTAGAGCTCGTCTGGATGTGACGGCGTGTTAGAGCTCGTCTGGATGTGACGGCGTGTTAGAGCTCGTCTGGAGGTTACGGCGTGTTAGAGCCCGTCTGGAGGTGACGGCGTGTTAGCGCTCGTCTGGAGGTGACGGCGTGTTAGAGCTCGTCTGGAGGTGATGGCGTGTTAGAGCTCGTCTGGATGTGACGGCGTGTTAGAGCTCGTCTGGAGGTGACGGCGTGTTAGAGCCCGTCTGGAGGTGACGGCGTGTTAGAGCTCGTCTGGAGGTGACGGCGTGTTAGAGCTCGTCTGGAGGTGACGGCGTGTTAGAGCTCGTCTGGATGTGACGGCGTGTTAGAGCCCGTCTGGAGGTGACGGCGTGTTAGAGCTCGTCTGGAGGTGACGGCGTATTAGAGCTCGTCTGGATGTGACGGCGTGTTAAAGCTCGTCTGGAGGTGATGGCGTGTTAGAGCTCGTCTGGATGTGACGCCGTGTTAGAGCTCGTCTGGGGGTGACGGCGTGTTAGCGCTCGTCTGGAGGTGACGGCGTGTTAGCGCTCGTCTGGAGGTGACGGCGTGTTAGAGCTCGTCTGGAGGTGATGGCGTGTTAGAGCTCGTCTGGATGTGACGGCGTGTTAGAGCTCGTCTGGAGGTGACGGCGTGTTAGAGCTCGTCTGGAGGTGATGGCGTGTTAGAGCTCGTCTGGAGGTGATGGCGTGTTAGAGCTTGCCTGGAGGTGAGGGCATGTTAGAGCTCGTCTGGATGTGACGGCGTGTTAGAGCTCGTCTGGATGTGACGGCGTGTTAGAGCCCGTCTGGAGGTGACGGCGTGTTAGAGCTCGTCTGGATGTGACGGCGTGTTAGAGCTCGTCTGGAGGTGATGGCGTGTTAGAGCTCGTCTGGATGTGACGGCGTGTTAGAGCTCGTCTGGAGGTGACGGCGTGTAAGCGCTCGTCTGGAGGTGACGGCGTGTTAGCGCTCGTCTGGAGGTGACGGCGTGTTAGAGCTCGTCTGGAGGTGATGGCATGTTAGAGCTCGTCTGGATGTGACGGCGTGTTAGAGCTCGTCTGGAGGTGACGGCGTGTTAGAGCTCGTCTGGAGGTGATGGCGTGTTAGAGCTCGTCTGGATGTGACGGCGTGTTAGAGCTCGTCTGGAGGTGACGGCGTGTTAGCGCTCGTCTGGAGGTGACAGCGTATTAGCGCTCGTCTGGAGGTGATGGCATGTTAGAGCTCGTCTGGAGGTGACGGCGTGTTAGCGCTCGTCTGGAGGTGACAGCGTGTTAGAGCTCGTCTGGAGGTGACGGCGTGTTAGCGCTCTTCTGGATGTGACGGCGTGGTAGAGCTCGCCTGGAGGTGAGGGCATGTTAGAGCTCGTCTGGAGGTGACGGCGTGTTAGAGCTCGCCTGGAGGTGAGGGCATGTTAGAGTTCGTCTGGAGGTGACGGCGTGGTAGAGCTCGTCTGGAGGGGACAGCGTGTTAAAGCTCGTCTGGAGGTGACGGCGTGTTAGAGCTCGTCTGGAGGTGACAGCGTGTTAGAGCTCGTCTGGATGTGACGGCGTGTTAAAGCTCGTCTGGAGGTGATGGCGTGTTAGAGCTCGTCTGGAGGTGACGGGGTGTTAGAGCTCGTCTGGAGGTGACAGCGTGTTAGAGCTCGTCTGGAGGTGACGGCGTGTTAGAGCTCGTCTGGATGTGACGGCGTGTTAGAGCTCGTCTGGAGGTGACAGCGTGTTAGAGCTCGTCTGGAGGTGACGGTGTGTTAGAGCTCGTCTGGAGGTGACGGCGTGTTAGAGCTCGTCTGGATGTGACGGCGTGTTAGAGCTCGTCTGGAGGTGACAGCGTGTTAGAGCTCGTCTGGAGGTGACGGCGTGTTAGAGCTCGTCTGGAGGTGACGGCGTTTTAAAGCTCGTCTGGATGTGACGGCGTGTTAGAGCTCGTCTGGAGGTGACGGCGTGTTAGAGCTCGTCTGGAGGTGACGGCGTGTTAGAGCTCGTCTGGATGTGACGGCGTGTTAGAGCCCGTCTGGAGGTGACGGCGTGTTAGAGCTCGTCTGGAGGTGACGGCGTATTAGAGCTCGTCTGGATGTGACGGGCGTGTTTAAAGCTCGTCTGGAGGTGATGGCGTGTTAGAGCTCGTCTGGATGTGACGCCGTGTTAGAGCTCGTCTGGGGGTGACGGCGTGTTAGCGCTCGTCTGAGGTGACGGCGTGTTAGCGCTCGTCTGGAGGTGACGGCGTGTTAGAGCTCGTCTGGAAGGTGATGGCGTGTTAGAGCTCGTCTGATGTGACGGCGTGTTAGAGCTCGTCTGGAGGTGACGGCGTGTTAGAGCTCGTCTGGAGGTGATGGGAGTGTTAGAGCTCGTCTGGAGGTGATGGCGTGTTAGAGCTTGCCTGGAGGTGAGGGCATGTTAAGAGCTCGTCTGGATGTGACGGCGTGTTAGAGCTCGTCTGGATGTGACGGCGTGTTAGAGCCCGTCTGGAGGTGACGGCGTGTTAGAGCTCGTCTGGATGTGACGGCGTGTTAGAGCTCGTCTGGAGGGTGATGGCGGTTTAGAGCTCGTCTGGATGTGACGGCGTGTTAGAGCTCGTCTGGAGGTGACGGCGTGTAAGCGCTCGTCTGGAGGTGACGGCGTGTTAGCGCTCGTCTGGAGGTGACCGCGTGTTAGAGCTCGTCTGGAGGTGATTGCATGTTAGAGCTCGTCTGGATGTGACGGCGTGTTAGAGCTCGTCTGGAGGTGACGGCGTGTAGAGCTCGTCTGGAGGTGATGGCGTGTTTAGAGCTCGTCTGGATGTGACGGCGTGTTAGAGCTCGTCTGGAGGTGACGGCGTGTTAAGCGCTCGTCTGGAGGTGACAGCGTATTAGCGCTCGTCTGGAGGTGATGGCATGTTAGAGAGGCTCGTCTGGAGGTGACGGCGTGTTAGCGCTCGTCTGGAGGTGACAGCGTGTTAGAGCTCGTCTGGAGGTGACGGCGTGTTAGCGCTCTTCTGGATGTTGACGGCGTGGTAGAGCTCGCCTGGAGGTGAGGGCATGTTACGAGCTCGTCTGGAGGTGACGGCGTGTTAAGCTCGCCTGAGGTGAGGGCATGTTAAGTTCGTCGTGAGTGACGGCGTGGTAGAGGCTCGTCTGAGGGGACGCGTGTTAAGCTCGTCTGGAGGTGACGGCGTGTTAGAGCTCGTCTGGAGGTGACAGCGTGTTTAGGAGCTCGTCTGGATGTGACGGCGTGTTAAAGCTCGTCTGGAGGTGATGGCGTGTTAGAGCTCGTCTGGAGGTGACGGGGTGTTAGAGCTCGTCTGGAGGTGACAGCGTGTTAGAGCTCGTCTGGAGGTGACGGCGTGTTAGAGCTCGTCTGGAGGTGACGGCGTGTTAGCGCTCGCCTGGAGGTGACGGCATGTTAGAGCTCGCCTGGAGGTGAGGGCCTGTTAGAGCTCGTCTGGAGGTGACGGCGTGTTAGAGCTCGTCTGGAGGTGACGGCATATTAGAGCTCGTCTGGAGGTGACGGCGTGTTAGCGCTCGTCTGGAGGTGACGGCGTGTTAGCGCTCGTCTGGAGGTGACAGCGTGTTAGAGCTCGTCTGGAGGTGACGGCGTGTTAGCGCTCGTCTGGAGGTGACGGCGTGTTAGCGCTCGTCTGGAGGTGACAGCGTGTTAGAGCTCGCCTGGAGGTGAGGGCATGTTAGAGCTCGTCTGGAGGTGACGGCGTGTTAGAGCTCGTCTGGAGGTGACGGCATGTTAGAGCTCGTCTGGAGGTGCGGAGCGTGTTAAGCTCGTCTGGAGTGACGGCGTGTTAAGCTCGTCTGGAGGTGACGGCGTGTTAGAGCTCGTCTGGATTGAGGCATCTGTTAGACTCGTCTGGAGGTGACGGCGTGTTAGAGCTCGCCTGGAGTGACGGCGTGTTAGAGCTCGTCGGAGGTGACGGCGTGTTAGACTGTCTGGAGGTGAGCGGTTGTGTTAGGCTCGTCTGGAGGTGACGGCGTGTTAGAGCTCGTCTGGATGTGACGGCGTGTTAGAGCTCGCTCTGGAGTGAGGGCATGTTAGAGCTCGCTGGATGTGACGGCGTGTTAGAGCTCGTCTGATGTGACGGCGTGTTAGAGCTCGCTTGAGGTGACGGCGTTTAGAGCCGTCTGGAGTGTGACGGCGTGTTAGCGTCGTCTGGAGGTGACGGCGTGTTAAGCTCGTCTGGAGGTGAGGCGGTTAGAGCTCGTCTGGATGTGACGGCGTGTTAGAGCTCGTCGGGAGGTGACGGCGTGTTAGAGCCCGTCTGGAGGTGACGGCGTGTTAGAGCTCGTCTGGAGGTGTTGCGGCGTGTTAGAGCTCGTCTGGAGGTGACGGCGTGTTAGAGCTCGTCTGGATGTGACGGCGTGTTAGAGCCCGTCTGGAGGTGACGCGTGTTAGAGCTCGTCTGGAGGTGACGGCGTTTAGGCTCGTCTGGAGTGACGGCGTGTTAGAGCTCGTCTGGATGTGAGGCTTGGTTTAGAGCTCGTCTGGATGTGACGCGTGTTAGAGCTCGTCTGGGGGTGACGGCGTGTAGCGCTCGTCTGGAGGTGACGCGTGTTAGCGCTCGCTGGAGTGAGGCGTGTTAGAGAGCTCGTCTGGAGGTGATGGCGTGTTAGAGCTCGTCTGGATGTGACGTCGTTTAGAGCTCGTCTGGAGGTGACGGCGTGTTTAGAGCTCGTCTGGATGTGATGGCGTGTTAGAGCTCGTCTGGAGGTGAGGCGTGTTGAGCTTGCCTGAGGTGAGGCTTTTAGAGCTCGTCTGGATGTGACGGCGTGTTAGAGCTCGTCTGGGGGTACTATGACGAAACTG
>CM043725.1:547442-581459 GCA_023969325.1 Oryzias curvinotus | reverse complement strand
AATTTTCAAGCCTGCAGTCTGTGGTTCTGGTTAGTCTGTTTTAAAGCATGCCGTCTGTGGTTCTGCGTTAGTTCTGTTGTAAATCTGCAGCTGTGGTTCTGGTTAGTTCTGTGTTAAGCTGCACAGTCTGTGGTCTGGTTAGTTCTTTTGTAAAGCTGCAGTATGTGGTTCTGGTTAGTTCTATGGTAAAGCTGCAGTCTGTGGTTTCTGGTCGTTCGCTGTAAAAGCTGCAGTCTGTGGTTCTGGTTAGTTCTGTTGTAAAAAGCTGCAGTCTGTGGTTCTGGTTCGTTCTGCTTATAAACGCTTGCAAGTCTTTGGTCGGTTAGTTCTGTTGTAAAAGCTTGCAGTCTGTGGTTCTGGTTAGTTCTTGACTGTGTAAAGCTGCAGTTGTGGTTCTGGTAGTTCTGTTGTAAAGCTGCAGTCTGTGGTTCTGGTTAGTCTGCGTAAAGCGCAGTCGTGTTCTGGTTATTTCTTGTTGTAAAGCTGCAGTCTGTGGTCTGGTTAGTTATGCTGTAAGCTGCAGTCTTTGGTTCTGGTAGTTCTGCTGTAAAGCTGCAGTCTGTGGTTCTGGTTAGTTCTGTACTTTTACTGTTCTGGACTATCTTCATTTCTGTTCCCAAACCTTCAGGGATCATCTGGACCATCTCCCTCCTCTTCATCCTGGAGGATCCATGATCACAAACTAGAACACCACAACTGGACTCTGTCCTCAGAACTATTAAAGCAGCCTGGGTCCACAGAACACCACGGTTCTTCTGGACCATGTTCAGTTATGGCTTCATTATTGTATAGATTGATCTGCAGAACTGAGGTCTTGTTCAGACGTTTCTCCACTTCTCCTTTAAGTCGTGATGCTGTGATGGCCAAAGGCCCCGATCCTCCAAACATTTTCTTTGTCTTTATCTCTGATGCACAGATATTTGTCTAGTTGCACAGAATGATAGTGTTCTATTCCTTAGATGATGTTTGGATATTGAAGAACTTAGTTTCCAAAAGTATTCTACAGTCATTTTCAGAACTTTACTGAACTTTACTGAGATTCTGCATCTCCAAAAACATCTTTTGTAAGTCAACAAAGAACCGCCAATGGGTGAACCTCAACTATGAAAGACAAAATGAGACAAATAATCCAGAAAATCACATTGTCTGATTTTTAGAACATGTATTTGTAAATTATTTGAAAAATAAGTATTTGGTCACCTTCAAGCAGGATTTCTGTCTCACAGACCCTTAACTTCTTCTGTAGAGGATCCTCTGTCCTCCACTGGTTACCTGTATTACTGACTCCTGTTTGAACTGGTTATCTCTATAAAGACACCTGTCCACAACCTCCAACAGTCACACTCCAAACTCCACTATGGAGACCAAAGAGCTGTCTAAGGACACCAGAAACCAAACTGTTGACCTGCAGCAGGCTGGAAGACTGAATCTACAACATAAGCAGCTGTGAAGAAATCAATTATTAGAAAATGGAAGACATACAAGACCACTGATGATCTCCCTCCATCTGGGGCTCCCCCCAAGATCTCCCCCCCATGGGGTCAGAATGATCACAAGAACGGTGAGCAGAAATCCCAGAATCCCACGGGGGACCTAGTGAATGACCTGCAGAGAGCTGGGACCAAAGTAACAAAGACTACCATCAGTAACTCACTACACCACCAGGGACTCAAACCCTGCAGGGTCAGACGTGTCCCCCTGCTAAAGCCAGTACATGTGCAGGCCCGTCTACAGTCTGCTAGAGAGCATTTGGAGGATCCAGAAGAGGACTGGGAGAATGTCCTATGGTCAAACCACAATAGAACTTTTGGGTAAGAACTCTACTGTTTGGAGGAGAAAGAATGCTGAGCTGCTTCCAAAGAACACCATAGCTACTGTAAAGCATGGGGGTGGAAGCATCATGCTTTGGGTTGTTTCTCAGCAAAGGGACCAGGATGACTGATCTGTGTAAAGAAAAGAATGAATGGAGCCATGTGTGGTCAGATTCTCAGTGAAAACCTCCTATTTATTATTACTTAGAGAATAGGCCTGTTTCTTGTAGTGCATCTGCACTTTACTGTTGTTTGTTGTTTGTCTACGCACGGGACTGTGGGAAACGTAATTTCGATTCCTTTGTATGTCAAGCACATGTGAAGAAATTGACAAATAAACCTGACTTTGACTTTGACTTTGACTTTGATCAGCACTGAGGATGAAACATGGCTGGGTCTTTCATTATGACAACCATCCCAAACACACCATTGCCCTGGTAACGAAGGAGGGGCTTCATAAGAGGCATTTCAAGGTCCTGGAGTGGTCTAGCCAGTCTCCAGATCTCAACCCCATAGAAAATCTTTGGAGGGAGTTGAAAATCTGTGTTGCCTAGCAACAGCCCCAAAACATCACAGCTCTAGAGGAGATCTGCATGGAGAAATGGACCAAACATCACAGCTCTAGAGGAGATCTGCATGGAGGAATGGACCAAACATCACAGCTCTAGAGGAGATCTGCATGGAGGAATGGACCAAACATCACAGCTCTAGAGGAGATCTGCATGGAGGAATGGACCAAACATCACAGCTCTAGAGGAGATCTGCATGGAGGAATGGACCAAACATCACAGCTCTAGAGGAGATCTGCATGGAGGAATGGACCAAACATCACTGCTCT
Organism: Oryzias curvinotus; assembly: GCA_023969325.1. NCBI lineage: Eukaryota > Metazoa > Chordata > Actinopteri > Beloniformes > Adrianichthyidae > Oryzias > Oryzias curvinotus. The sequence continues at coordinate 578,810 of CM043725.1, read as the reverse complement.
AGAGGAGATCTGCATGGAGAAATGGACCAAACATCACTGCTCTAGAGGAGATCTGCATGGAGGAATGGACCAAACATCACAGCTCTAGAGGAGATCTGCATGGAGAAATGGACCAAACATCACAGCTCTAGAGGAGATCTGCATGGAGGAATGGACCAAACATCACTGCTCTAGAGGAGATCTGCATGGAGAAATGGACCAAACATCACAGCTCTAGAGGAGATCTGCATGAAGGAATGGACCAAACATCACAGCTCTAGAGGAGATCTGCATGGAGAAATGGACCAAACATCACAGCTCTAGAGGAGATCTGCATGGAGGAATGGACCAAACATCACTGCTCTAGAGATCTGCATGGAGGAATGGACCAAACATCACAGCTCTAGAGGAGATCTGCATGGAGGAATGGACCAAACATCACAGCTCTAGAGGAGATCTGCATGGAGGAATGGACCAAACATCACTGCTCTAGAGGAGATCTGCATGGAGGAATGGACCAAACATCACTGCTCTAGAGGAGATCTGCATGGAGGAATGGACCAAACATCACAGCTCTAGAGGAGATCTGCATGAAGGAATGGACCAAACATCACAGCTCTAGAGGAGATCTGCATGGAGGAATGGACCAAACATCACAGCTCTAGAGGAGATCTGCATGGAGGAATGGACCAAAACATCACTGCTGTAGAGGAGATCTGCATGGAGGAATGGACCAAAACGTCAGCAACAGTTTGTGAAAACCTTGTGAAGACGTACAGAAAACTGCTGTCGTTGCCAACAAAAGGTTTATAACAAAGTATTACGTTAAAAGTTTGTCATTGACCAATTACTTATTTCCCACCATAATTTACAAAACATTAAAAACAATCAGACAGTGTGTTTTTCTGGATTTTTCTCTCTCATATTTGAGGTTTAATTATGAGGAAAAGTACAGGCCTCTCATCTTTTTCAGTGGGAGAACTTGAACAATAGGTGGCTGACTGGATACTTTTTCCCTTACTGGATGTTCTGTGTAGATCAGTGTTTTTCAACCTTTTCTGAGCCACGGCACACTTTAACCTTAAAAAAAATCCCGCGGCACACCAGGATCCAAAAAAAAAAAAAAAAAACAGAGAAACTCATAGTCTGTATTGATCTACAGCCCCTCTGCAATCTCACATGCATTTTTTGAGATAATTGTTGCAGAAAAAGCTGGAAACTGCAGCAGTTTTTTTTCTAAAAGATGCAATAAAAGTTAAGTTAGGAGATTTAAAAACAGTTTGATGTGTGTTCGTTGGTTTCAAGACGTTTAACAACAGATCTCCTTGTGTGCTGTCACTCTCACAACCCAATGCATCATGGGAGATGTAGTGCATTAAACGGCCGGCGGAGATCGCGTCTCTGAGCTTCATTGTTTTGTTTACTTGTTCCACGGTCTGATACCGGATTCTGTGGAAAGCTACACCGCTAAAGATGAGCTTTAGCTGGTATTTGTGTTAGAACTGAGAGACTTTACGAGCTAAATCGGGACAAGGAAGTGAAGACTTTAACCACTTCTGATTGGTCAGACTGATGACATGTGATTAAGCCTTCAAGAATGATTGGTGGAGACAGTTAAAGGGGCGGGACTTTTCCAAAGTACAGCCGGAGCTGCAGCTGAATCGCGGTACGTCATTCTTATCAAAATGTCTTTAATAAAATAAAATAAACGCAAAGAAAAAAGTATTTTATGATCTTTTATATTCCTAACTCCTCAGTGTTTTATCAGGGCCTGTTTGGATGAACAAAGAGCTGAAATCCTGGAGATGGTAAATGTTTTTACATCAGTTAATGAGGGCAATTTCCCACGGCACACTTGACCATCTCCCACGGCACACCAGTGTGCCGCGGCACACTGGTTGAAAAACACTGGTGTAGAGAATAAAGGTTTGAGCTCATGGAACTTTTCAGTTTTAGTTTATTATAAATGTGTTGCAACTGATAAAATAATAAAAGTGAAAATGTGAAATAGAAGAAGGCAGCAAACCCTGCAACAGCTCAGAGTCTGTGTCTGCTTCTTCTGGCTCTGGAGGGGCAGAGCTCTGACAGAGGAGCTCTCTGAAGCCCCCACCGTCTCCTCTGGGGGTGGGGGCTTGTTCAGATGCTTGACAGCTCCGTTTAGCTGTCTCCATCAGATTACACGACCAGTGAGACCCTCTGTCTTCATGAAACAGTCATCCACATCAGGTCAGGGAGTGGAGTCCCGATGATGAACGCTTAGCTCACCACCAGGGGGCAGCGCTCCTCTGCCTCTCCCAGCTGCTGAGTCACACTGCAGCCGACTGACCACATTCAGATGTACAGGAAACACCATCCACACCCACACCAAACACACAGATGTGTGTGTGTGTTTAACATGTACTGGAGGCAGCAGATGGAGACTCCACGTCACTCTTCCTCGTCCTCTTCATGATCTCCTCGATTCTCTGAAAACCAAATAGAGTCCATTTCACAAAAGACAAACAAGTCTTCTGTTGATTCTTTTCTTAGACTTTATCAAATACTTTAAGTTAAAACTCCTGCATGATCATGAGCCAACAGGAAAGTGGAGCAGAGTCTAGGGCAGCGTACCTTCTTCCTCTGCAGCCTCTCTTGCTCCTCCTGAAGATGCAGCAGCTCCCTCTGCTCCCTCTTCCTCTCAGCCTCCCTCTGAGCTCGCAGGAAGGCTTCTTCTCTCTGAAAAACATGGAGTCCCACTTTCAGCTCTGAACATCAGTAAAGGCAGAACACGAAGAGCTTGTCCTCTGCATCAGCGCCGCATGCAGTGAAAGAACATCCACATCAAACCTCTTCTTTTGATGATAATTTCAGTGACTGCAGAACTGAACCAGTGATTCTCACAGATCCTAAAGACTCTCAGGTGGGAGGAGCCAAAACTAAACTCAGGGTTTCCTCAGACTAGTCTGCTACTGACCACACCGGCTTCACAGACAAACTCAGAATATAAACTCCAGCTTTATAAAACCCTCCCGTCTGAATTGACATCATTTCAGCCTGAACTTAGCCTGGATTTCCTTTTAGCTCGTTTCTGGAAGCAGGGCTCCAGAGCGCGCTCCATCCGAGCGGCATGAGGGCTCATTCTCTGACATGTTCACGAAAACTTGGATGATCTCTAAAAAACTTAAGCAAACTAGCACATGTAATTTATAACATTTTCCTCAATAACTGTTACCCAGACTAAGAGAGTCAGTAATGTATCAATCAGGACTGTCATTGAACACATCGTTATGTGTGAAGGCCGCTAATCCCTCCTGTTTCACTGACATCACTTTCCTAGAGCTTTTATTGGTGGAGATTTACAGAGGCAGTGCTTTTTCTACAAATCCTGTCTTTCTGTTGTTCAGACCTCTGCTGCTTCCTGAGGTATCGAGTAACGAGGAAAAATGTACAAATTCATTCATCCATCCATCATATTTCCATGTAACCCTTGTTCTATCTTAGGCACGTTAACATTGGGAGTGGGGTCATCTAGACCCACTAGACAGAGTTCTGAACCTTTGTTCTTCAATGATTTGTGATCTTCACTGGTGTCCATGGATTACATGAAATCCTCTCCACCTTTATCCACCTTTGTCATGGTAGGGGGAACACCTCAATGGAAGGGGGGGGGGGGGGTCATAGGATAGCACAAGGGTTAAGGATCATAGGGTTGCTTGAGTGAAGGCGGGAAACACCCTGGACAGACTCCCACTCAATTATACAGTGGAGGAAAGTATTTGCTGTTTTGTAGGTTTGCCCACCTACACAGAAATTGACAGTCTTTCATTTTAAAAGAAAATCAAGAATTCCACCTTAAAGAATGTATATACATTTATTTGCATTTCCTTGAGGGAAATAGGATTTTGAACCCCCTTTTGCCAGAAGGACTTAGTACTTTGTGGCGAAAACCCTTATTAGCAGCTCAGAGGTCAAAGGTTTCTTGTAGTTGAGCAGGTTTCTGCACATATCAGGAGGAATTCTGGTCCACTCTTCTTTCCAAATGACTTCTAAGTCATTCAGATTTGGTGGCTGTTGCTTAGCAACTCTGAGCGTCAGCTCTCTCCACAGGTTTTCTATAGGATTGAGGTCCAGAGACTGGCTCCAGGACCTTGATCTGCTTCTCCAGACGTTCCTTGGTTGTCTTCTTTGTATGTTACATGACCTTCTCCCGGCCCATCGACAACCCATTTCAAGCCTCCTGGTGGAGGGAAGGAGGTTCTCACTCAGGATTTGACGGTACATGGCTCCGCCCATCCTCCCATCCCGTCCGCCCCCAGAGCATGATGCTTCCTCCTCCATGCTTGACAGTGGGGATGCTGCTCTTGGGGTCACAGGCAGCATTTCTCTTCCTCCAAACATGATGCCAAAGAGCTCCATGTTGGTCTCATCGGTTCTCAGCACCTCCTCCCAATTACTCTTCATTCCAATCATCTTCAGGGGGGTCTGCATGTGTCTTCCTAAGCAGGGGGACTTATCCAGCTCTGCAAGATGTTAAACCACTGCAGTGTAAAGTCTCCCCAATGGTTTCCTTGGTGACTGTGGTTCCAGCTGCTTCCAGGTCCTCAACTAAATCCTGCCGTGTTGTTTTCTCTGTTTGGAGCCCCAGACCTAAAGGTGGACTGATGGTCATGTTGCACCAACAGTTGTGACCTTAACCCCAGCTTGTTGCTGATGGTTTTGTAGAGTCTGACTGATGGACAGACTCTGTGGACGGGTGCCTACCCTACAGGTGATCAGTTCAAACAGGTGTCTTCAGGCGACAGGTTGATGAGCAGAGTCTAACTGGCCTGTGGGAACCACAACTCTTTATGGTTACTGGGGATCAAATACTTATTCCCTTAATAAAATCCACATAAATGTAAATACAGGCTCTAAAGGGGAATTCTTGATGTTCTTTGTGATTTTCTATTGCTGTCACTGTTCAAATGAAGCCACCATTTGGATGACAGACTGTCAGTCAACAGCGGAAACGCCACACTCACCTCCTTGTCCAGCTGGGCCTGCATGTCTTTCCACCTCTGCTCCTTCTGGCGTCTCTCATCCTCCTCTCTCCTCCTCTTCTCCTCCTCTTGCCTCATCCTTTCCTCTTCTGCCTGTCGTGCAGCCCTCTCCTGTCGCTCCCTCTCCTCCTGCTGCCGTCTCTGCTCCTCCTCAGCTCTCAGCCTGCAGAAGACACGAGCAATGAGCGTCACAGACGGAAAACAGACTTCAGGAAGGTCAGGTCAAACCCATCCACCCATACACTGTCCTGTTTGAGGGTTTGGCCCACTGTCACCAAGTCCCACTTTCTAATTTAAGGTTGGGGATTTGTTGGAACAAGTATTTCCATGGCAACGCTTGCCTCTCCTCCTCCTGCCGCTGCTTCTCCTCCTGCTCCTTCTGTATTCGGGCCAGACGGCGCCTCTCTGCCAGCAGCCTGGACGCCTCCTCAGCATCCATCGTCCCGCCGACGCTCCTGGTCGTGGGAGTGCCTGGAGACTCTGTGGGGGGGGTTCAAATGATCAATTTCATTCTGAGGAGAAATCCTGTTTCTACCACATCCTCCCTACATTTCTCTTTATCCTTTTCTTGATGAAAAAAGTATTTAATGGATTTTATTATTGACGTTCGACAGTTTTTCATAAAGGTTTCAGTTCCAACCAGAAGTTTGGTTTCCAAACAGCTGAATCCTTAGAGCTCTACCTGCTGTCAGCTCTCTGCTGCTAGATTTGGGGATCTTCTTCTCTGACGTCTCCGTTTTGGTGGGTTTTCTCTCCATGCTGCCATGACCCTTGACCTCAAAGAGGGCCCTGTCCTCTGAGCCGGGGGTGGTGGCTCTCTGTCGAAGTGGGGAGGGCGGGTACTGACCTGGGGAGCAGGGGGACTGGGCTCGGCTCCTGTTAGACCTGACCCTGAAAGGAAGAACAGGAACTTCTGGACAATGCAGATATACCCTCTTTGTGTGTGTGTGTGTGTGTGTGTGTGTGTGTGTGTGTGTGTGAGAGTGTGTATGTGTGTTTACCGTTTGGGTGTGGCGGGGGCCTTGCTGCTGGCCCTAAAGGATGAACTCCTCATTGGTGCGTTTGGTGTTTCTCCCTGTGAGTCAGATTGGTTAAAGTTATATTATAAACACAAATATTGTTTGAAATCATGAAACAAAAACATTATGTTGCATAACAAAAAGTCAAAATGAGTTTTAGGGCAACCAAAAAATAAATAAAATTAAGAGATTTCAACTTGTAAATGTACAAGTCTTTTTCTCGTCGAAGTGAGCTTACAAAGCAGCAAGTGAAGGCCTCGCAGCAGCAAGTGAACGCCTCGCAGCAGCAAGTGAACGCCTCGCAGCAGCAAGTGAACGCCTCGCAGCAGCAAGTGAACGCCTCGCAGCAGCAAGTGAACGCCTCGCAGCAGCAGAGCAGACTGACTGAACTCAATGGAACAGGTGAGCTGAATGTTTATTGATAGTGTAAAAATGTTTGGAAGCTCATTTGTTTGATTCATGATTTATTAATGTTTTATTTATTGATGGGTTGTTTGCAGGATCTCTGCAGCCCAATGATGAAGACATCGGTGTCCCTGCAGGACGATGTCCACCTGAATCCTTTCTTCCTCCATTAAAGGTCAGGGGCCTCATTTCTAAAACTTTGCGTAGGATTTGCGTCAGAAGTGGCGTACGGATGAAACATAGGACGTGCGTACGCACAGAAATATTCAGATTTATAAACCGTGCGCACGCACATCCTACGCATCCTTCCCTTAATAAATCACAACCAATTCTAAATGCATGCGCAGCTTTTGCGGCTTCATGACACGCCCATAGTTGCCCATAAATAGTCCGTGAAACGCCCACAAATGAATATTCATTGATAGCGAAACCATGGCAAACACAGAGAGGAAATCAAAAAAACGCCAGAAGCACCGGGTGACCCCCCCCCAAAAGCTCCACCAGGACGGCTGGAGGAAGTGGGAACCGGCTCATCAGCCACTGGTCCTCGTTTGCCAGCAAGTCTTCTTGCTGTCTAAAGATGCGTTCACTCCGAATTCTTCCATTTGCCACATCTTCTAAGATCCAAGATCAGCCATTGTGGTCATTACGCATTGTGATGGGGCATTTTATTTCCATCCATTTAACTGCATCTGACAAGCTACAGATGTGGGTAATAATCCACGTGGAAATGGGAAATTGTTCATCAAATGTCATTTCTTGTTGCTTTCTGAATGGTTGAGACATACGCCATACATTGTTTTATCAAAAAGAAAACAAACTAAAGGCATATGCATGAATACCATAATTCTGTAGCTTATGAAGAAATGTTTTACAACTTTCCCCAGTGGACAATTAATACGTCTGTCTGTCTGTCTGTCTGTCTGTCTGTCTGTCTGTCTGTCTGTCTGTCTGTCTGTCTGTCTGTCTGCACCTATATCTGCTCCTCCAGACGGACACATTGAGGAGAATATCAGTTTTGTACATTATTTCGTTCTGTTAACTATATTATTTATGAGGATGAATTGCATAACATGCCAATATTGCAGAACATATTTCACTTTTCTTTCTGCAAATATGTGTTCATTTGAATTTCTGTTGTAATTTTTGTTTGATTTTTTTGTTTGTTTCACTGCTGATCGATCAAACGGGTGTTCATGTAGCTGTTATTGTGAGACTTGCTTTGTGAAGTCTTCATGTTATTCATGAGGCAGTATTGTCATTTTCATTTTCACGTGTTTCTTCCATCTGCAGACGGTGTCGCCGTTTCTCATTTCACCCGTTTTTGTGCGTACGTTTAGGAATGAGGCCCCAGATCTCTCCGTCTGTGTGAGGCTTCTGTCTGAGGAGCACTTTTTGGGATTTTTATTGTTCTTATGCTAATATAACAGACTATTTTCATTCCTCTTTGTTGCTTTATGTTAAAACGGGACGGTTCATCTGGAGGAGGGGGCATATAAACACTGTTATTCTTCCTCTTTGGTGTTCTGCACATGGCAGGTTCATGACCTTTTTTTTTTTTTTTTAACTTGTCCTGTCCAACAGCTGGGCAAACAGATGAGAGCTGAAGGCCTCTTGTGTTGGACATATCTTACTTTAACAACAGGGGTTATTAATCTACAGACAAACCAGAGGAATGTCTGAATAAACCCCTTTTGTAGTTGAGGCAAACTTTATTAAATTCCATCATGTTTGAAAATCTTTGGTGCTGGACCGGACGGAAAAGGAAAGAAGGGAAGAAGAGAGAGGGATGTTAGAGAGAGAGGGGGGATGGGAGGGTGATAATAGGAGGGGGGGGGGATAGAACCATGAAGCAGCCTAAAGCAACAACTTTACTGGATGTTTGTCATTACACACACATTCAGATGTTATAAACACACCTGTTAACTGTAAAGATGTCTACATGTCAACATGTACACAAAACATGCACAAAATACAGATATTGTTCACACACGCATACTTATGCCTTTAAACCAACTAGTGTGAAATATTTCATTCATTCAATCATGCAAATTATTAGTGTAAAGGTGAGCTAACACCTGTGCTCAGGTGAGTCTTTATGTTCTTCTAAATGAATGGTGGAATGTGAAAAGAAGGAGGGAGAGTGACCAGCCATCCCCCACACCAAGACCCCCACCGCAGCAGCAGCGACAGCCAGAACCCCCAACGCCACCCGGCAGCAGGCAGAGAACAACCACCCCCCCGGGCGATCACATCCGCCACCCAGGCCAGGGCCAGCAGGACCACCATGAGGCCCCCAGAGCCAGAGAGCATGGGGGGGTTCATGACCTTTGGTGACTTCTGGGTGTGTGAATGAAAAGGAGAATAAAGGTCCTCTACACCCAAACGTGTCTCTGAGCTCCTTATTTTACAGATGAAACTGGGCTTTACTGACACCGAACCCCGGAAAGACTGCTCCACTGAAAATAATCTGATTTTGAGTCAGCAAAAGGTTCAGAATTACTTTATTTTTTTAAACCTATCCAGAAATAAAGCTTCACAAAGTTCTCCACCTGTTTCATTTAAAGCACAGCTCTGATAAACAGAAAACTTGGGAGTTTTTCTAATTAATTTATTACTTTTTTCTCCTAAATTTACAACTTCATTCTAGTGTTTTGGGTTTTTTTTGGCTGCACAGTGGTTAGCGCTCTTTCCTCACAGCAAGAAGGCCCCTGGTTCAAGTCCTGGCTGGGGGACCTGAACCAGAACACCAATGGGGACCTTTCTGTGTGGAGTTTGCATGTTCTCCCCGTGTATGTGTGGGTTCTCTCCGGCTTCCTCCCACCATCCAAAAACATGCTTCATAGGTTCATTGGTTCCTCTAAATTGTCCCTAGGTGTGAGTGTGAGTGAGAGTGCATGGATGTGTGATTGTAGCTCTGCGACAGACTGGTGACCCGTCCAGGATGCCTCCACCCTTCACCCACAAGTGGCCGGGATAGGCTCCAGCAGCCCCGTGACCCCGAAAGGGAAAAAACGGATTCAAAGATGAATGAATGAATGAATTCTCGTAATTTAACAGCTATGAAGCCATTTTTCTCGTAAATTTTCTGGTATTGTAATTAAAAAAAAACGTTTGTAAACTGGCCCTAAAACACCGTAGTACAAATGACTCCACCAACACATGAATAATTATTAAAATTAATATTAAACACCCCGTTATGGTTACGTAATTATCATTTGCTTACACGCTATCATCACCATAATAAGATTGTTTCAGTTCTATCTTTCAGCAAGAAAACAATGACGTGAAAACTGCTGACTGTACAAGATATGATGTTCCTGTCCTGTCCTGTCCTGAATGACCCACTTTCATGTTATCAACCCCGCCCACCAGTAAAACCAGACTGGATCCACTGGGAAGGCAGAACTCCTCTGTGACAGGCGGGCTTCTCCTTCTGCAGAAGTTTAACAACATTTGTCATCTCCTGTGTGGTTCTCCTCTTTGTTAGGGAAAAGTCAGAACCCTGACACCCAAAAAACACTGCCAGACAGTCGCATTATGAAGTACATTGAATAAAAACACTTGGAATCATTTGTGAACACGTCTAAATACCTAAATGGATTTCTGCCTCAAATGGAAAAAGGTTGTGTGATTTGAAATTGTGTCAATAAAACATGGTGGAAGTGTTGCCTGAAGGGTTCTTCAGTACAATGCTGAAGCGTCTGTGATCCTGTCATGCATTTGTTCAGAGTTGGATCATCAAATGTACCCAACATGAGCCAGCAGGAAAGGCAGAGAAGAGTGGACTGACATCGATGTCGGCTCTCACATGCATGTTGCTTACGATGGCAGCAATGTGAGAACAAGGGTTTAAAACACATCTGTTTGTTAGGTACCGGGGCCAGGGCGGTTTGTTTTGTTTCAGTTCACTTCCGCTTTTATTTTGACATTTCCGGTTACTGGTTCCTCATCACACTTGTTGTCTTTACCTTCATTCATTGTTCGCACCTGGTTACGCACCTGTTTCCCATTCACTGTTGTGTATGTGTGTATATATTCTGTGTGTTGTCCGGCATTTATCGCCGGATCGTTTTGATTACTACTTCGAGTTCTAGTTTGATTAGAATTAAATCTTTGGTAAACCTACCTTCTGGCGTCCTGCGCTTGTGTCCAAACACCCACCCTGACACTGTTTTCAAAAACCATGACCAAAATGCAGAAATGATCTAAAGCACGCGTACTTTATTCATAAAGTCCTATATGACTGCGTAACAACAATATGTATCTGGTTAAAACAGTCTACATTGATCAAAAACTACTGAAAGTGAAGTAAAGATATGTTATAATATTTAAAAGCCATTCTTACACAATTTAACAAACTCATGGTTTTAAGGTTAGCTTTTAAGAAAAAAAAGCTCTTGTTACAAATAGGTTGTAAAAAACGACTTCTGTAATGAATATTATACATCCGTTTGTGATCATTAAGTGTTTTGATGAAAGCTACCGCTACTTTTCAAACTCAAAAGTAAAAACCAGAGCGAGAGAACAAAGAGCAGAGCAGCAGCATTCATGAGTTATTCTAGGATGGCTGACCCAAACCCCCTCCATTCACCACATTACACCCGTCCTACAGCAGCTTCATTGGTTACCAGGACCTCACCGGATCACCAACAGAACCCTCATCTTAACCCTCAAAGCCCTCCACAACCTCGCCAGCTCCTAACAGTTGCTCCCCCCCCTCAGATCCTCTTCTTCCCTTTGACTGGCCATTCCACGAACACGTCTCATTACCATGGGGGGTGAAGCATTCAGCAGCTCTGGAATCCCCCCCCCCCCCCCCCCCCCCGATCTACAAAATATGGACTCACTCTCTCAGTTTTCCAAACACCTGAAAACTCACCTTTTCCATCTTGCTTTTAGCTCCTAATATTTAAGTTGCTGTTTTTAACTGTTAACTTAATTTGTGTTCAGGGGGGTATTCTAGGAAGCATGTTTAAACTAGCCTGACTTTAAGCCTGAACTCTGGTTGAAATCCTCCTGAACTTGCTTACTCTGGGTATGTCGGTTCCAGAAGACCGGATATGAGTTAGAGTAATTACGCTCGACTTGGTAACCCTGGGTTAATGGGCGTGCACGGCAGGTACACAAAGACATTCTCAATAGATCACCGATTTCTGGAGTCACCATGGAAACGCGTGGGGGAAAAAAAAGAAAACGCTATACTTCAGTGAGACGGAGTCTGAGATTTTAATGACGGCGTATGAAGATTATAAGACCGTCAAAAAAGTAACACGGCTGCATCATCAAAAAAAAAAGAGTTTCTGCTTGGAGAAAATGAGCAGACAAAGTAAACGCACGAGTTTCTGATCTTATTTCCATTTTCCTTGTGACGCATATATATATAACTTATCCAATTTTGCCAATTTGAATGAATTACTTCTATTGGTAACAAAAAAATTGAGTTAAATTTATTCAACCTAATTTCTTACGTCTATAAAACTCAATAATTGTTTATACAACTCAAATGTACGTATTTATCTAACTAAATGTCATATTACTCCAATTCAATTAATATTTTTTTCCATCTTAATTAATTATATTTCTTGAACTCTCAAATGCCTAAGTTTGAGCCGGCAGATATGATCATTTCTATAACAATAAAAAAGAAGGGGGGAATAATGCAAGGAGTGCAAAAATTCGTTAAAGAATTTACCATGATTGTCATTACACTGAAATGCCGTAGGGCTGCTATATAAAGTCATCATCCTCTCCTTCACTGTCACTCATGGTGGAGAGACGTAAGCTCTGTAGGGCAAAATAACTCGGCGAAGCATGGCAAAACACAGTAAAACAGCTAAACAACTAAACACATTTGGTCAAAAACCCACACTTAAACCCAAATCCGTCCAGACAGGCAAAGGGAATGATATCCCACAATCCTTTGCGGTGCCGATCTAACAGCAGCACCAAAGTTACACCTTCTTAATTGAATTACTTTGAATGAAAGTAAAATAACTGTCTGAAAACTACGTGTAATTTTTAAACCGACTTACAAAAAAATGATTTCTCTTAACTGAAGCAAATAATGAAGTTAGATCAAAGTAAAAAGTTTCTCTTTAAACATCCATATATGGTCTTATCAGCCTCTCACAGTGGAAAAAGTATTATCTGAGCTTCTTCATCCACTACATCATCTTCAAATGGACACGCCATGCTGCTGCACCTCTCTGTAAACAAACTAAGCTTCAACTAAACCTGCTCCAGACCAGGTTATGTTCAGAGCATGAGTTGCTATGGCAACTTGACCTACCCTGAAACATACCTCCATTTCTGGGACTGAAAGCTGAGGTTATCAACTTCCTTAGCCTCAAACTTACCGTGGGAGCTAGCAGAACCTGCTTTCTGGAACACCCCCCTGGAATTATATTGTTGTATCTTTATGTTTTTTTTTTAAATTTGTTGTTATTGCAAACAAAAAGAGAATTGTTACATACATGAAATACAATGAAACAAAGATATAGTTTCATATTTGTAATACAACATGGCCAGTTTTTTAGTTGTATTTTTTCAAACACCTCAACCCCCCCCCCCCCCCCTCCATGGTTTGCAAGACAAGGATAAGATAGATATTGTCCAATATAACAAAAGCATATCTCTATGTGATCAACTTGATGGCCAAATCGATCAGCCTAGTGTCAACATAAAATAGAGGAATATAGTAACACATGTAGCTGATGTGAAATTTATACATAAGAAAAAGAAGAAGAAGAATACTAACACTGCTGATAATGATTAGGAATAGTAGGAACATTATAAACTATAAACTACTGAGATGTGATGGTAGAATGTGAAGAGGCCTCAGGTAGAATCCTGAGTTTGCCAAAGTGATCTAAAACCAGACCCCAGATGGAGAAAAATGTATCCCTCCATCCTTGAACTGAATATTTTATTTTTTCAAGTTGTAATAGTTGCACAAGATCCATCATCCACTGGGACACCCTGGGGGGTCCTTAGATTTCCAGTGCAATAATATACGGCGCTTTGCTATTGGAGTAGCAAAAGCAAGAATGTGTCTGTGTCTTTTTCTGAATGTATCTGGGTTTTGGTGTGAAACTCCAAATATGGCTGCTTCTGCACCAGGCTGGAGAGTGATATGGATGCATCTGATAACATTTTAAAAATTGTAGACCAATAATTCACCAGAGCACAGCATGACCAGAACATGTGGGTTAGATTGGCTGGACTATTTTGACATCTGTCGCAATTTGCAATCAGATGAGGATAAATTCTTGACAGTCTTACTGTAGAGAAGTGAGCCCTGTGTAGAATTGTATTATATTTAACTTGGCACAGGAGGTACTGTGGTTAACTCTCTGTAAGGCCCCGTTCCACACATCATCATCCATAACTCGCCCAAGCTCTTCCTCCCAGCTACCTCTTATTTTCAGAAGAGCTACGCTGTCATGAAGTGATATGCAGTCTTTGATTTGGGAAATTAATCTTTTTGAATGAAGTGGCACTCAAACACCTCATCTAACACAGAGACTGGGGGTATGTTAGGGAAGTTAGGCTCATGCTGCTGAATGTTTATGTTTTTACATACTTTGTACTGTGAGGTGACCTTGAGTGCCCAGAAAGGCGCCATATAACTACAATGTATTATTATTATAATTATCATCACAGTGAGGCCATTCAAACTCATGCTCACATAGTTAGTTGAATGCTATAATGCTATAGAGCAGTGGTCCCCAACCTTTTTGTCACTGTGGACCAGTACAAAGCAAGACACGTTTACCGCGGACCGGTCGGGGGGGGGTTCTAGGTGCAACGCAAGACACATTTACCGTGGACCGGGGGTGGTATTTTCTCTTTAGTATAATTATAATAATAATAACAATAATAATAATAATTTTCCCCTTGTCAAAGCAACTTTCTAAAGAAGTTTGTTTTTTGCTCATTTTTGTTGTTTGGGTTTAATTTTAGTGGGCTTTATCACCTGATGTTTGGTGTCGCGACTTTGACGTTCGTTAAGTGTGACAGATGTAACAGAGAGAATCCGGTCACTTTTCAAAATAGAACGTTTCCCGGTACCGGTCCGCGGCCCGGTGGTTGGGGACCACTGCATAAAGCCTTCAACCCATTGTTTTTCTGTTTGTCTTTCTTTATTATAGTATCTTCCACCATTCTTTGGCGCTCAACTCCTACAATTTTTCAGCCTCCATTATTCCACTTTTTCCGGCTGTGACTTTTGGTTCTTCAAATCCCTGAACTTTTCCAGACATTCAAGAATTTCCAGGATTTCCAGGATTTCTGCCTCCATTGAAATAAATGGGGAATCCTTGGTGCAGAAGCTCGCTGGTTCGATACCCGGCTCAGGCATTTTTCACAAACATATCTGTTTTGTTAATATTTGTTTATGGTCAACTTTGATCATTTCTTTTCTTTTTGCCAATTATTACCCTTTCAGCAATATAGCATTCAAGCCTGCATTTTCTTCTGGAAATGCAGATCCTTCTAGATAAGCTTTGATTTTTGGCGGGTTTAACCCTGGTGAGGGTCACAGGTCAGGGAATGTTTGGGTCTCAGGTGTGAGCTGACCGTGGGTGTTTTGGCTTTCAGCGTTTCCTCGGGGAGTCCGGCGATGCTTCTGCGGTTGGAAGAAGTCCTCATTGGTCGGTGGTTGCCGGGAGAAACTGTTCGACGTGACACAAAAGACACTGACGAGTCACACACAGCAACAAATATTCAATAACACCCAGAGAAGGAAAATGATGTTGTTATTAGTAAGCTATTAGGTGATTATTAAGCAGGAACATTCATTTGTATTGGCGATGCTTTTATACCAGTTATCCTATATCATCAGATCAAACACATGCAGCACTAGTGAGCTATTTTAATAACATATGTAACAATATATTTTTTAAATAACAATTTTACACTTTGTCTGTTTTGTGACCAAAACATTTCAAAAAAGAAAAGGTCAACTAAAAAGAATTCTTGAGGAGAAATAGAAGCTGACAGGAGAGAATGAGATTATTTCTTTAAAACTCAAGAAAATGACAGAAATCTCACCTCGTTCAGGTGAACTCAGAGCCGCTGAAGAGTTGGAAAGCTGCTTGCTGATTGGTTGGTCTGATGCAACCGGAGACAGGAAGTCAACTAATAGTAAAAAAAAAAAAAAATAGTCAGTCAGTCAATCATCCATCCAGAAGGTAGTAAGTCTGACTGAAACCTGCCACTGCTGCGACGGTGAACACAGAGATGCCTGGCATGAACCCATGAACCCAAACAGCAGCTCACACGATCGCTGGGCCAACCAACCGGAGCAAGCTGCGTTATGGGGAGGTGGAGGACGCTCACACAGAAGCAGCAGCTGCAGCCCCACAGAGGAGGTGACATGTGTTTGACAACAGACACAGGTGAAGACAGAGGACACGGGGATGACACGAGGCTCCGGCTAAAATCACACGTTAGTCCATTTCAAATATTCGGCGACCTTGGCTTCCTTGAACGGCGCCTAACAAATAAAATGTAGTATTATTATTATTATTATTATTATTCCTAACAGTCAGGATTAAAGGGACTTTAAATGACTTCTTAGGTCGTCCGTCGAAACATGTCAGGTTTGTGACAAAACACAAGCGTGTCTGATAACAGAACAAGTCAGTTTATAATGCAGACACTCTTTAACTTGGTGAATATGGCACCAAGTGTTCAAGTAAAAAAACAAACAACCGCCAGTGAAGAACTAGTGAACAACTGAGATTCATAAATCCTTTGCTTTAGCCCAGTGTTTGTCATGGATGCTTTATTTTGTTTCATTTTATCTTTTAACTTTAACGTCGCTGTTTTCCTTTAAATGTAGTCATTTTGAGTTACATGTTTTTAGTGAGAAAGAATTTAGCAGAAACTACATATTTAGGATTGAACGTGGGTGATGCTTAGAGGTTATTGTCAAGATTAAAAACTAAAACCAGTCAAAGGACAAAGCTTATTTCCATGAATCCTGTTCAGCTCATTTGTTCTTTTAAAGAACCTAAAGGAATCGGGTTTCCTTGGTTTGGTTTCCGCTCTCCTGCATCATGGTCCTCCATCTGCCCCACCACCCCTGTTCCTGCCCCGCCCCGCCTTTAATGTGTCTGGCTGCTTCTCTGGGTCACGTGGACAGCTCACAGATATTGAACATCAGTCCGTTTCAGTGAAATCAGGACCTGACTGCGTGTCTGGCTGCCGAGCAGACGGGTCAATGTCCACATGAGGAAGTAGCACCCAGCTTTGTATGTGGAGCACACGGTTTCGTGATGAATACGTCTTCCATGTGCCACGTTGGTGCACCAGCAATCCCACTGAGCGTGGCTGTTGTTGGCATTACAGAAAACCCATTTGCTCTCGGCCTCTTCGATGGGTGAAACCTGGAACGGCAAAGTTCATGCTTCATCTAAAAACTGCTTTTCTGGTTTGTTGAACAAGAGCTGGAAAACAAAAGAATCATAAAAATATGGAGTTTTTATCTGAATCTAAGAAAAGGAGACAGCATTGGGAGTAGCTGCTGTGGCAGTGGGGGGGTCCAGTCAGGGTGGGGTCATGTGGCAGCACAGACAGCTACAGGGTGACTGTCCGGTATGATGGATGGTGTGTGTGTGTTGGGGAGGGGAGGGGGGGGCTACCAGCTGAAAATCATCTCTATGCATCACTAAACAAGGCCTTGGGCCAAAATGACTGCAAGAGGTGCAGCCTTTTGTTGTGATGGGGTGGGGGCAGGGTGTGCTGGTGTGTGTAATGGGAAACAAAACAGCAAGAAGCGCATCAGAGCCTCGTTTTCAGATCCATTTCAGGAGAGAATGGATTCTTCTCTGCAAGGAAAGTGTTGGGGGAAAATGAGATGATCATCTGCAGCTTGGTTCTGCAGGCTGGTGGTTCTGCAGGCTGGTGGTTCTGCAGGCTGGTGGTTCTGTTGGCAGATCTGAGCAGGAAACACCAGAGATGAGAGGGTGTGAACAAGCGAAACAGACAAGTAGAGTCTGTTGTTCCAGATGATGGATATCTGCTTGTTGGGAAGTGAAGGAAGTGTCTGAAAAGTAACACCGTCATTGACGATGACCCCCAAAATGCTCAGAGGTTATGCAAGACAATAACTGAAGACGACATATTGATGGCAAATCTATGCTAACGGAGAAACTGCAGAAAGATCAGGACTTCTGTCCTTAGGAGATGAAGCTAAAAATGTGTTTTTTTTTCATTCCAATCAAAGAAGTCCATGAGACGAGCATCTCATGTGCTGAAAAATACCATCGTCTGCACAGAAAGAGTAAGAAAAGCAGTGAGTGAATGTTGGAGCTTAGAGATGCAGCATAAGGCAAAAAGAAAAAGGGGGCAAGAAGAGAGCCTTGTGGAACTCCAGTGAAGATGCATTGACGGGCAGGGCAGAGCTGGATTCCTCCCATTCCCGGTCAGTCAGAGATGTTTGGTTCATAGAGGAGGATTTGGAGATTTAGGAGTGGTGGGCTGCAGAAAGATCCAGCAGGGTGGAGACAGAGGAACGTCTCAGAGCGTGAAGAAATTCAATAACAGCAAAGAATGTTTCTGTAGAACAAACTCTTGTAGAACCAGACTCGCTGAGCCTTTTCTGGAGCCTTTTCCTGATGATTCTGGTTCCTTTTATTTTCTAATGTGCTTTTTCCAAATGTTTAGTCGGTTTAAGAATAACTGCTTTTGTTCTGAAAGAATGTATTTGAATCTTTTGAGGTCAGGGTTTGTCCAGCAGAGGTACATGCATCTATGGAGGCACTAAGTGGAAACCCAGCAGGTTTTTATTGAAAAAACAGATATCTAGCACACAGTTACTTAAAGTAAGTTTATCATCTGTATTTTCTGTAGACTTACTTGTTATTGAACTATAAACGGAAACATCTATAGGTTTTGCTGGTAAAATTCCACATGGCAGCTGTCAGCTACTTTAAGGGCTCCAAAAACAAAGTCAGGATTCATTTGAGTTTTCTTTAGACACACTGTTGTACATTCAAAACAAAGTTACTGTTTCTTTGTTAAAAAAAAATCTATCAATTATTTTTTTTGGCTCTTTTCCTTTTCAAATTGCTAAAGCTCAAGTCGAGAGCTGAAAAATATTTGACAGGAGAGACATTGATAAAATAAAGGTAGTGAACCATGGACTCCAGTGATCAACAAGTCAAGATCTAAAAGACTCAGATTAGGGGCTTTTGCAGACTGGAACTGCAAAACCAAACATTGAGAAAGATCCTTTTTTCCAGGGATTTCCTTATCGGCTTTGATGGCATTTTATTATTATCAGTTTCTTTTATTTGTGTTCCATTAATCCATCCCTTGTGTTAATTGTGTTTTAAAATGTTAACGCACTGGTCAGATTGTTTCCTGTAAAAACTATGAACTCAGTGGAGAGAAACAACCCAAAATAATCCAATGTACTTCTGTTTGTCTTTAAAAGTGCTCAACATGTGAAAGTGAGTGTCCAGACACAAAACACAAACACCCATCTGTTGGTGAAAACACTCATGCAGCATTCAGACAAAAACAGTGGCGATGGCGGGGGTAGGGGTGGGTGGGCGGGGCCCACAGAGGTATGGCTTCTCTACCGTGACGGGATTGGCTGGCACAAGAAGCAGCAGAGGGATCTTTGGGCTGAGCGGAGCCCATGGCATTGCAGGGCGGGGTCTTAGGGTTACCTGGGCAGCAGGTGAAGCAGAGCAAGAAAAGCAAAGCGTTACACTCACACCATTCACCTGTGCAAACACACCTGCTCACCTGCACCAGAACCCTCGTCCAGAACTACTCAAACTCCTACTTCTGTTGTGTGCTCACCATTGGTGAATCAACAACACTTTCAACTAACTCGATGGGTTTTTGAAATGTGTCTGTCTAAAACACATCGAAAGGAGTTTTTAGATGAAACTATGACGAGAGTCAAACCCATTTATTTGTGCTGTATTTCATTGATTAGAGCAGGTTTAAATGTACAGACAAAACTGGCATTTTATGTTTCTGCCCAAGTTTAACTAAAGTTAAATTTGAATTATTCTGATAAAATAGTTTCCAATGATCATTTTCTGCATCTTCCTAACATCTGAAACATATTCATATTTAAAGCTGTGAAACAGACACCGTTCTAATGTGAATCTCTTTTGTTCGGCTGGATCAGAACCAAGAACCATGAATGCAGTGAAACTCTCAGGACAGAGCAGAACCTCCTCTCATCACCATCATCTTCTCATCTCATCCTGAAGCTGCTTCCAAAACCTCCCCTCTGAAAGCTGCGTCCTTCCGCCGGGAATCAAACACTAAGCTGGTTTAGACGATATTGAACTTGAACATCTAAACTTCAATTCAGGAGTAAAAGATGTTTCAAAGAATTTCCTCAAAAAGGTGTTTCTTTCTGTTGCAGAAAAGCCTTCAGACCGTCACAGGGATGAGTAGTCCAATGAAACGATCAAAGAAACC
Source organism: Oryzias curvinotus (assembly GCA_023969325.1). Classification (NCBI taxonomy): domain Eukaryota; kingdom Metazoa; phylum Chordata; class Actinopteri; order Beloniformes; family Adrianichthyidae; genus Oryzias; species Oryzias curvinotus. The sequence continues at coordinate 558,934 of CM043725.1, read as the reverse complement.
AACTAACCCAACAGCTCCAGTGTGATTGACAGGAGAAGACCCCTTTACTGGAAATCAGCGGATCTGCCAGATAATTCAAAAATGACTGCACTCAGAGACCAGACTCCATTCATAAATCTTTGTTTCACCAAAGCAGAGCATAGAACCTGGTTCTGCTGAAAACCTTAAAAAACGAGGATTATCAAGAACATGTTAGAAAAGATATCAGATCAAGAATGGTTGTTCTGACTAAGTCTATGGGACTTTGGCTTCTTGGAACTCCTCCTGTTTGGAACACCAGGGGGGCGGAGTCACTCAGTCCAGTTCTCACAGACAGTCAATGGTTGGGTTATTTGTGGCTGACTAAGCTAAATGTTAGCTACCAGATCTGCTTTTGTGTTGAAAATATGAAATGAAGGGTGAGGGATCCTTAAAGAAAGGTCAGAGCTGTTACATGTTTTTGTAGCTCCATAGAAGAGGAAGTAAAGTCATGTATGACACATTTGACCTCTTTTCAGCGTGGTGGTCCTATGTCTGTACTGGCATTCCTGAAGGGATCAAACATGTTTGGTATCTGCCTGTCAGAGCTCTGAATCACTTCAATAATGATGGTAAATCTGAAAGAGTTCTCCATTTTTAACTAAGCTGGTCTCACATGGACACTGGAAGAGGGAAACCAATGTGGAAAAATGAAACAGAGAAAATGGGAGGAGACAAATCCAGACCCAGCCAACAGTCGGTCCCCCTCTCCCACAGCATTTATGGTCTGCACATGTTTGGGTTGGTCTAACTGCAGCTCACAAATACAATAAAAACCAGAATCCATTCACACTGCAGTGAAGACCAAGATGGAGTAAAAATGTTGACCAATTACTTCCATTGAAATGACTGCAATGCAGAAAAGAGGAATGACGGAGAATGAAATGCATGAACACCAGAAAGCAGCCAAGCCTGCAGTCTGATTAAAAAGAGGGAAACGCCACGACCACAGAAACCTGGACTATGATCCTCCAACGTAAGAACCACATAGTTACAGAAACATTCAACGTTCATGCAGTCATGTTGGCGTCTTCTTTAGTACCTATTATTATTATCATAATTTTTAAGTATAGGAGTATCTTTATTAGTATATCATACTATTTTGTCACAAGAACATTTTTTGTTTATGTATTTTGAATGTTCAAAATATTAATAACAAAAGAATTCAGAAAACTGATCTGACAGCTTATTTTCAATCAATCCAACTTCTCCAAAATAGAAAGGAGAGGTCATTAAACGCACCAGGATTCATCTGGACCATGTTTCTATGTCAATTCTCCAGGTAACCGACTCCTGCATGTGCTTTACACGTTAAATGATTAACCAAGTTTTTTGTTTTTTATCTGTCCATTCATTCACAATCCTTGAGTTTTTTTTCAGAAAAACACAAATGAATAAAAGCATCTGTCCTTTCATGGAGTGATGCTGAAAGATGAGATGCTGCTGTTTCTGCCGCAGTCAGCCTTCTGTTGGGCTGACTGATCCCAGAGCAGCCTGGGTGACAGACAGCCAGGCCAGAACCACACAGGAAGCCGGCTGGACACTGATCCGTGGTCAGTAGCGGGACAGCTCGGCTGACGAGCGCTGTGAATAATTGATGGTGTTGTGAATGCGCCGCAGACCGGAGCTGGTGGCGCTGTGGCCTTTAGCCATCAGCTGAGGCGACGGCTAACGCCTCAGAACAGAGAGAACGAGGGGAGACGGAGGAGAAAAAGACCTGAAACCAGAGAGGAGGATGTGGGCGGAGAGTCGCCTGTGTCTGCTTGCTGTGTTTGAGGTTTGCTGTGTCACTGCTGCTCTATAGAGAACGAGAGCAGCACACACACACACACACACACACACACACCTGTAGGACTCAGGAGGCCAATCCCACAGCAAACATCAGTGTGTATGTCCCAGCACCTCCTCAAACCACATCTCTGAACCCCGAGGAGGCTCTGACAAACGCTCCCAGAGCCGAGCTCCTCCTGCAATGCAGCCTCCACACCCTTTTCCTTCCTCTGCCCCTTTTGTTCTCCATCACTTCTTCTCACGTTCGGTTCTCTTTGTCCACAGTCACTCCTCTGCCGTCCCCACCCTGCATCCTACCATCCCCCTCTCCCTGACCTCCAGACCTCCTCCTCAAGCATCACCTCTCCAACCTTCTCACACCCCATCAGCATCCTTTCATGAGAAATCTCTGACATCATCACTCACCTTCCACTCCATCAGGCGGTCCTCCCCATGTCCACCGCTTAGGCCTGTTCTCCAGGTGGTCCCGGGCCTCCCCTCCGCTGTGTCCTCCTCCACCTCTCCTGTCGGCGCCCCCGGTTCTCCGGCGTACCAGGGCCTCCAGCCTCTCCTGCTCGTTGCGTTCAGACACGGGGAAGAAGAGACATTCTCTTACCGAACCGTCGCTACGGCGACGGAGTCCAGGTGATGCGCCTGGAGAAGGCTGCGCCATGGTAACAGCAGCAGTGTCCCTTCACGCTGTGTGCGCGCCGTCTGCTGACATTCGCCTGCTGCCTGGCCTGTCACTCAGAGAAGGCTATGACAGCAGTGCTGCTCCATCCTCCTCCATCTGCTGCTCCACCAGCACTGACTCCTCTCACACGCCCCACCCTCCCTCTCCCTCTCCCTCTCTCTGTCATGAACTCGGTGCCTTGATCTCTCCACTCCCTCTCTCAAATCTGTTTTGCAGAGCGTTTAAATGGTGGGAGGGGCTAAATGCAGCCTGTCACAAACCCCCATACAGACATGAGGACACACACAGAGGAACTGGATGCATCTGTTATATCTCCACTGTCTTTTTCTTCTTTGCCTTCATGCCCTCCTCTTCATCATTTCCTATAATCAAACTAAAGGAATCCTTTGCTTTTTTGTCATGGGGAGGCTATTGAAGATAAACCTGGGAGCAGGAAGACTCAAACAAATCCAGAAGAAACCAAAACACACAATACGAAATAGGACAACTCCTTAAATATTGTGTGGCAAACCCTAACTTTTGTTTTATTCATCACTGTAAAACAATCCAAAGAGCCAGTTTGATCCTGTATTTTGTATAAACAGATTTCAAAATGACACAGCAACCTTTCTGGCTTAGATGATTAAAAAAACAAAGAAAACAATGAACACTTTAACTCATCTTTTTCTTAAAACTCCTTTTCCTTGAGTGAACAGCTCCATTACATTAATCTTTATTGATAATGGACATAAATTGTGCTTTAAAAAAGACCTTTTGTATCAAACATGCAGGAAATGGTGAGTTAAAGTGATAAAGTAAGATTCACATGTCCACACATTTTCCATACGATATAAACCAAAAGAGGAATGTTTCACTTTTGCTCATTGAAATCTCAGTGATCTACAAAGACACAAAGCAGCTCCTTCTGACCTCCTCTGTTCTCCAGCAGCATCTTTAAAGGCAAATATTGTTCCTTTACCACGTTCTTCACTCCTGACCTCAGTCCAGCGTTCGCTACTCTTTCCCATAATTCATTGGGACTCATCAGTTTTCTTCCTCTAGTTTCTCTGCACATCTTCATCTTCTTCTTGAAAATTGATCCAGAACTCTTCTCCTCCATTCGTCGTCTTCATCTTCCTCTCCAAGATCTTGTCAAACAATCCAGTCAGAAACTCTTCTGCCGCCTCTCCTAAACTCTTCCACACTTCCACAGGTATCTTGTTAGGACCAACTGCTTCTCCGTTCTTCGTCCTCTTCTTCCTCCCTTTATCTTTGATCTGTCCTGCTCCACAGCAGCTCCTCCTCTTCCCCTCTATGTTCTCTAACATGTTCCTTATTCATCAGATCTTCAAAGTTCTCCTTCCATCTTTCCGTCACACTTGTAGAACCGGTCAACCCATTTCCATCTCTGTCCTTCATCGTTCTAGCCTGCTGCACCTCCTTCCATCTCTGTCTCACCTGTACACATCCTCCTCTCCCTCCTTTGTGTCCATCCTGTCATACAAGTCCTCCTCCCGCCTTTGTTTGACCTTTGACCCCTCCACCTCCACCTAATGCTGCGTCTCTCTGTACTTTTGTCTTCTGTTCTCTCAGTGTTCCACCTTTTCTTAGCTAACCTTTTCCTCTGAACAAACTCCTGAACTTCGTCCTTCCACCACCAAGTCTGCTGATCTTCTCTCTTCATCCCAGATCAAACATCAACTTTCTTCCTCCTCACTTCCACTTCATCTTCAGCTGTTCAGTCATCTGGAAGAGCCTCCTGATCAAACTCCTCCTTCAGGATCTGCTCCTCTTTCCATCCACATCATGATAACACAGCTTGGAGCTGCTTCCAATCTACCAGTCTTGATCTCTTTCCATCTGGTCTCCTGAAATCACAGCAGATCCATCTTTCTGCTTCCCATCATGTCGACCAACTCTCTAGTTTTCCTGTCAAACGTCCTACATTGAAGGTTAGACCCCTAGAAGCTGTCTTTCCAGCTTCCAGCTGTGCCGGCACAGAAACAAACCACAAGAATCACGAGGAGATCCTAAAACTGTCAGAGCTAAGACTGTGAATGTTTTCATGCGTCCATTTCTACATAGTCACAGCATTGCGTCACATCTCTGTGTTGTTTGTGTTCCCATATCTGTCTTGGGGGGCGCTGCAGCCCCAACGGATCTGCTGCTTCAGTCAACCTGCAGTGCATGGAGAAGGCTCCACCTCAGCACCGCCGGGGGTTTGCTGAAGGTGCACACACACACACTGCAGGAGGGGGAGGGAAACTGACGAGGATCTAAGACAGGAGCAGACTGCAGCAGCTGTTAGCTGGATGCAGAGACACAGGACAGCACCTCGTTTCTGCTGATGAGATCAAATCTGTGTGTTTTCTCATTCAGTCACAGATTTTTAAACTGTGAGGTGACGTTAGATTTGCTGCAGCCTGTGAGCTCAGAGCGGACGCAGCAGCTCGTCACATCGACCCTTCCCGTAACCTGAATCCACGCCATCGTCCCAGCATCACGACCAATCGCAGTCATTATGAGACGGAGAACACCCACTGACAGGAACCTCCCTCCCTCCCCTCCCTCTGACCAGAGGAGCTCATCCTCCGGGGACCGGAGGCTCACGTGTTCATGACCCGGGTCAGTTTCAGGGTGACCTTTGAAGGATCAGAAACCGTGTTTTTGGGCCAATGACTGTCAGTGCGGCTGAGGCGGACTGGGTCGATTTACACGCTGTGAACCCAAACGGCTGTACTGACTCATCCCTATCAAGGTCACACAACATACATGTCATTTGGTAGTTGATTCAACTATAAAGTATTAAGCTCTATTGTGATTAATTCAAATTTAACTCAGTGGTGCTCAATATTTCAAAGCTTATTTGTGTGGTTCTCTCAAAACTTTCAGGAGCCCTAAAGTAGCGTCATGATGTCATCCCCGTCACCACGTTCTGTCTTTTCTGTTCTCACCCCAAGCTCAGCTGGCCATGTTGGACTTGCTGGTTGCGACGTTGCAAATTGAACATTTAGCATTTTATGTTCTCTGTTTTTGCCCCGCTTCAAGACACCACAAGCCCGGTCTTTTTCAACACCGTATTGCTGTTGTTCTGACAGAAGCCGTCCGATCTAGATTCATCTCCTGCCTAACCTCTAAAACAAAACATTGCTTTTGTCTAGACAGTACTAATAACTGCCATATTCTATCCTTTATTCTATAAAATCCCAATCAGAATAAAATATTACAACACGCTGAAGTTAAGCTAACATTAGCGGCACAAACAAAGATGCTATGCAGCTGCAGAGTTCTGAGGCAGATGCCAGCTCAGGTGACGTACATGAGGGGGTACGGAGGAGCGGAGCAGGGGGACTTTAGCTGCACATGTCGCTGCATCACAAACCTGAGCCTCTTCAAACGCCACATTTGGATACAAATAGATTCCCAAGCTTTAAACATCCCAAGGAGCACTGTGCAAGGGATCATATTGAAATAGGAGGAGTGTCAGACCACTGCAGATCTCAAAGTCCGTCTAAACTTTCAGCTCAAACAAGGAGAAGTCTGATCAGAGATGCAGCCGAGACGCCCATGATCACTTTGGATGACCTGCAGAGATCTACAGCTGAGGGGGACAGTCTGTCCATAGAACAACAATCAGTCATATACTGCACAAATCTGGCCTTTATGGAAGAGTGGCAAGAAGAAACCCATTTCTTAAAGATGTCCATCAAAAGTGTTGTTTAAAGTTTGCCACAAGCCACCTGGGAGACACACCAAACATGTGGAAGAAGGAGCTCTGATGCAACCCAAATCCAACCTTTTGGCAACAATACAAAACGTTCTGATTGGCGTAAAATTAACACAGCTCATCACCCTGAACACACCATCCCCACTGTCAAACATGATAGTGGCAACATCATGGTATGGGCCTGCTTTTCTTCAGCATGGACAGGGATGATGGCTAGAATTGATAGGAATATGGATGGAGCCAAATACAGGAGCATGCCGGAAGAAAACCTGATGGAGGCTGCAAAAGACCAGAGATTGTCTTCCAACAAGATGATCCAAAACATAAAGAACATCTACAATGGCATGGTTCACAAATCAACATATCCCGGTGTTAGAATGGCCAAGTCAAAGTCCAGACCTGAATCCAAAGGAGAACCTGTGGAAAGAACTGCAAACTGCTGTTCACAAACGCTCTCCATCCAACCTCACTGAGCTCCAGCTGTTTTAAGGAGGAAAGGGCAAAACTGATGGAGACAAACCCCTTAGAGACTGACCGCTGTAACCACAGCAAAAGGTGGCGCTACAAAGTATCAACTTAAGGGGGCGGAATCATTTTGCACGCCCAATTTTTCTGTTTTTAATATGTTATATAAGTTTGAAATATTCAATAAAGTTCGTGCCACTTCATGATTGAGTCCCACTTGTTGATGCTTCATAAAAATCGCGTATGGGGCCGAAAGAAAAAAAGATTACAAAATACAGGTATGAAACCAAAACACGCATGTTGGGGCTATCCCAAGAAAGTTTGGAAATCATTATGGGGCGGCCACACGACCTACGCTTGGCAGCCATTTTGTGGCAAACTCTGAGAATTGGCGATTTTTGTCTTTTTCCGCAACAATTTTGTATGAGCGATGTTCACAAAATTGCACACACTTGCTGCCAGCTCCAGTAACGATGTAACAGATTGATAAAGGAATGTGGGCACGTAAGCAAAAAACCGTAGGAAAAAAATGTGCTGACTTGGCAAAAACAAAAAAATTTGGATTTTTTTTCTTTGAGAATAGACTAACGAAACCAATATATCCTTGTCAGAGATATCCAGAAGAAGTTTTGAAATCATTACGGGATGGCGACACAACCTATGGTTTGGCGGCCATTTTGTGCCAAAATCTGTGAATTCGCCATTTTCACATTTTTCTACAACATAGGAAAAAGAAATTTTTTTCGAGCAATTTTAACTAAATTTGACAAACGTGCCACTAGCCCAAGATTACAACTACCTATGGAGTTTCGTCGACTTTTGACCTCAGGAGAAGGCCGGCATCTTGAATTTAAAAAAAGCACCTTTAGCACCACATACAAACAAAAACCTGCCTTTGGAATTTTCATCGATCGTCTCGTAACTTTTCAGGCATCAACGGCAAGCTACTCTGGAAAAAATGTTGATATTAGAAGTTGTCGATTTTGAACAGCGTCTGCAGTGCGAGCTAGCAAATGTGCTGCAATGTTATAACTCTTATGTTTTTTAATGGAACACTGTGAAAATTGAATGCATGCACGATGTGACAGGCTAACAAGCTTCACAGTGCTGTGAATTAGCTGTGTTACAGAGCTACTTCCACCCCTCCTGCACAAGTTCAGAGCCAATTAGTTTAGACACACTCAAACAGCATGCATGTCACTTCTGCTAACAGCTCCCTGACTTATGGTTTAGCACTCAAGATTCCCCACTTCCCATGATCCTTAGGGGCTGAAGGCGGGGTTAACCCCAAGGTCGTCACATATAAGAGCTGCACACTCATTGGCCAAGAGCCGCATGTTCGCCACCCCTGTAATAAAGGATTAAGGTGCAAAATTTAAATATTTTTTTATTTGAATTACATCACAAAAACCCTGGAACAAGAATAAATAAATAGCTTTATATAAAACAGGTAGGTTTTAAAGTATCAACATATTTCAAGTAATCTAATGTTAGTTTAAATGAACAAAATATTTTCAATTAATAATGGTGAGGGAAAATGGAAGAACAAAACCAGCAACTAGAATATGTAGCAACAATAAAATAACCATATCTCTGTTGCACTTGAGTAATTCCGTCTTATATTGCACCTTAACCTGAACTACAGAATGATCACACTACAAAACTGCAACAGGAAAAATAAAAGTAAAATTAAGTTTACATGATGAGAAAACACACTTTGCATGGCAATAAAACTAAAGGTTTCAAGACTGTATTCCTGTTCATTCCTGAGTTCTGTCATCAATGTAGTGTGTGAAGGATTTACGGCACTGCGGGTTTAACTCCGGCTATGATCTCTGAGTGACTCCAACTCAACAGTGGACCGTGGGAGCATGCTTCCCACAGCATAACCTGCAATAATTCTGCTCCGTTCTGTGCCAGTTCCACATTGCTGGTCTGTAAAACCCAGATTGGCTTGTTTTAGTGGTATTGCCTGGTCACTACGTAGATGGGGTGGCTTGTAAGGAAAAGAAGGCTTTGGGCTCTCATTGGATCTGAGCGGCTGTAGATGGACGTCAATGCCGTCTTTGCACACACAATGTGGTTCAATTCAAGTCAAATAGAATCGATATTTCCAGCCTGAAAATGCTGCCTTAAGCACCAGGTTTAAAACAGGACTGATTGAACCACATCAATAACCTGTGAATCAATGCTCCACGATTTATACTAAACAACTAGAACGGTGTCGTGGCGCGGATCGAAATAATGAGTTATTTTACCTGTGTGGTTTTCTAGGACATAGATTCTACAGAGCGGCAGAAGTTCTTTAGAAATTCACCTCTGAGTTGTGGGCGGGACCGCCTTCTGTTGACATTCTCTCCCACTAGCTTACAGCCTCACACCCCAATCTGTACTTTTTCAAACACACAGACTGTGATGGACGCGTTAGCTTGTTTGTTACTCTTGGAGTCTGTTCATATAAACCCCTTTTGTTAAAGAAACTGAACTTTATTGAGTTTTAGCCGCTCGGACAGGACGATGGGAGGGGAGACAGAAAGAGAGGATGGGGGGGGTGACAATTAAAGGTCACAGGATAAGATAGAGGTAGTTGTGCTATCTTGTGGGGTCCAGATGACCCCACCCTTACAATGATGTGTTTTCCCTCCCATGACAAAGGTGGACAGGATTTCATGTCTGTCATGGACATCCGTGAAAATCAAAAAACTTCACCTCAAAGGCTGTTGTTTGGGGTCCAGATGACCCCACTCCCAAGTGAACCTGCCTTGGATAGCAAAGGATTGGTGGTCGCACGCACACACACACACACACACACACACAGACACAGGCATTTCCATACAAATCAACAGTCTTTATAGAAGATTTCGTGTCACAAATCCCTCCGACTGCTAACTCCTCGTGCACACAGACATGAAATCTGGGATTGCATTTCCAAAAACAATGACACCCAACCTTACTAGAACACAATTTTAATCTTAGTTTTCTTTATGTCCTCCATTATGAGAAAATGCAACAAGCATTTCTTTATTCAGAAGCGATCAGGAGGAGACAAAAAAATGCTGTACGGCTGGATAGCTGCTATGTCACTCACCATTTCTGTTGCAGCTGCAGTGTTAGGTTGGGGCTGAGAGGGGCTGTAAGCCAGTGGGAGAGAGTGTAAACAAAGGCATGATGGTTAATGAGCACCAACAGTCTCATTTGCAACTCAGAGGTGAATTTCTAAAGAACTCCTGCCGCTCTGCAGAAGCTATGTCCCAGAAAACCACACAGGTTTTTGATTTTTGCCAAAAACGGCATCATCAGAATTAAAGGACCTCTGGAACGCTTTGAAAACCGATGAAAAGATGATCAGAGTGGGACTTTAAAGTGTGGGTGACATGGCCTATTTTAATAAGCCAAAATATAGTAAATAGTCTGTATTTCATGTTGCGATTGTTTTTAATATTTTTCGAAAAAGAATAAATAGCGAAAAACGCGATATAAACAACGAGGACGGCCGCCGGCTTCACGCATTCCGCCGAATTCGCGCCGCCCTGTTTGTGACGCAACGAAAGGCAGACAACATGGCTAGCTGAACAGAAAGATGAAGAGGAAAGTTGCGGAGATTATCATGATGATGAGTCACTTTTGCAACCGTATCCGCTGGAAGCTCTGCGCATAGGTTCCTCCCTCCATGACAAATGCATTTGATCAATGAAATAACGCTGGAACACAGAAGAAGAGGCCAGACAGAGAGAGTGACAGAGAGATCTGGATGATAAGCACTCGCTTCATTACGCGGAGAAATACTGCAGCCGCGGCGGTGCGCGTTTGCCTTTTCAGCTCCCCCGTCTGAAGTTTATCCTTGACTTCCTGCTGCTCCATATCGGGGATCCCTAAACAAAATAGATGCAGGACTTGGGGAGGGAAGATTACGTTCACGACACGCTGCGGGTGGCCGGCGCCCCCCCTCGTTCTGCCAGTTGCGGGACCACAGTGTATGTCAATCAACGGTGGGCTGGTGACTGTTGGAGGGGGCGGGGTCTACCTGTGTGTGTGTGTGTGTGTGTGTGTGTGCGCTAAGGGAACGTTCTCCCTCTGAGTAAGAAGAAGCTGGCTGTGCCTTTCGGTTCGTGCGGTAACCGTTCTGACTGACAGGATTAATAAAGAGCTGTTGGACAACCGCCGCCTAAGGAGCTTCTTTGCAGACATTACAATATATTTATTAAAAAAGTCAGCAAGAGAGAAGCCCGGCCCGAACCGACCCGAACGCAATGACTGTCATTTAGAGCCCGACCGGACCCGAAATTCGGGTCCGGTCGGGCTCGGACTCGGGCTCGGGCTTAAGATCTTACCTCTAGTTGGCACCCAATTGGCCCTCGTTCGCTGAACTTGTTTTGTCCATTGTTTCAGCAGCGTTTCTTGTTTTGGGAATTTATACACAGATCCACTTTCACTAGATGTATTGCTACATCCAGCTGCCACACAACGACTTGGCATGTTGATGATTAACAGATTTAAACACGAGAGAAACGAAGACTACCTGTTTTGTTTACATGCTGTCCGAAGCGGAACTACGGAAGTCAATGCCTTTCGTGACGTCACAGGTCATATCGGGGTCACTTCCAGCCTGCGCTCTTAGCGGCAAATTCAAATCTCTGATTCCTTCGAAAGATGTCTATTATTCATACGCTTCGGATTTTTTTCGACGAATCAGCGTTTAAAGGGCTTTTTTATTTGACAAAGTTGTTCAAAGCATGGCATCCACACTTTAAGCTGGTGGAAACATGCTGACTGCACACAACCCTTCAGCAGACAGGAAGTCTTTGGAGCTGCTGCAGTGATGACTCCCAGCCGGGACTC